>WWET01000130.1:874988-906472 GCA_011038615.1 Limnodynastes dumerilii | reverse complement strand
ATATAATATATATGACAACGGACAGCCTGTGGCGCCTGGCCGCTCCCCACCCCTGTCACTATGGCAACGTTGCAGGAAGTGGATGTTGCGCGGTGTCCGTTCCGGAGGCTGCCTTGTGTCAGCATGCTGTGGTAAGATTTGATTGCCTTTTTTATTTTTCTTATATTTATACATGTTGGTGTTGGTTGTGATCTTGGTTGTATTGTCTGCTGTTGTTATGCACCCTGAAGAAAATTGCCTGATAATGGCAAGATAACGTAAACCGCGATGGTTTAACATTTGAGCTATTTTGCAATCACAATTTACATTTTCCAGATATTGAATAAAGGTCTTCCAACTGGTTTTAAAATTGTTGCTTAATATATTTTGATTCGATGTAGTTTCTGATTAATATGGTAAAAAAAAATAAAAAATATTCAAACGAGATGGTGGTTTTTAACATGGTATATTTGACAGTAACAATTTTCTAATAGTTTGCTGTGAGGTCGCCCAGAAATACATCTGCAGTTTGCAAATTACCAAAGAAAATGGCCTAAATTTGAAGCTTGATTCATTACATCCAAAGATCATTGCGTGGCTCTTTTAAAGGCCAGATGGCTGTTCAGTATGGCCAGTGTAGTGTATATTAGATTGCCTATCCCTGGTCTATTCACTATTATTTTGATTGTAATTTATAACTGGAGTTAAAGAAAGTGTTAAAACCAAGATCCATCTTTTGTAGTTTAAATCGGGTCTTCTTGATTTTAAACTTCTGCTGTTATTAGCTGTATACTTAATGAAAGAACATTCACTTAAATGAACGCTATTTGATTATTTAATTCTTGTAAAATAAAACTGTATTTTGTATTGCATATTTATGACATTTTTCAACTTTGGGTTTAATGTAATTTATTAGATCACATATGAAATTACATTGTTACAAAGTATTACAACTGTTACTTTAAAAAAAAAAAACTATTCAATGTCTTAGAATGTGTACAAGAATGGAAGTTTTAACTATTAGGTCTTGTACATGACAAAGAAAATATGTTAAAGGAATTCAATGAATTGAACCTGCTGCAAAATGCTGTATTTATTTTAATATAAATTGATTAAAAGACAAATCATTTTCATGACAGTTAGTTTAATTTACTACATTATATTATTAGTGTTATGACAACCTGATTGATTGAATAACCTGAAAGACAAATAAAGTTGTTTTATTGTTGCTTGCCATCAGCAATATCTATGTCATCGTCACAAATGTTGTCCTGTGCCCATTTTTACATGCTAAAGTAACATAAGAGGCCAGATTTACTAAGCTGCAGGAATGGAAAAGTGTAGATGTTGCCCATAGCAACCAATTCAGATTCTAGCTGACATTTTCTAGTATGTAATAGGAAAGTGAGAGCTAGAATCTGATTGGTTGCTATAGGCAACATCTCCACTTTTCTTTTCCCTCAGCTTAGTCAATCTGGTCCAAAGTGTCTTATCTAGGCTGAAGAGAAAAAAAAACACAACCCCCACACATAATAATAATAAGTCTTTTAAAAGTGTGACAGATGTCTTCAAAAGTATGTCTCCGGATATGTACACAAGTGTGCTATTATACGTATGGTAACATAACAGTCAAGCACACTTAAGTTACATTTGCCATCAGATGTACAGATATCGCTAGTTAATATGGTAACTATTCATCATGTGAGCATTGTCTGTTAACAGACAATGAAAATGTACAAAATACATGATCTGAAAGTAACTCTTGAATAAAATGTAACAAACAAAACGTAAAAAAAAAATAATAAAAAAAACCCAACATGCTTCCCCTGATTTACCTTGACAGATCGCAAGGTTAAACATAACTCCAGTGGTCTAATATAGCTATGAAGTCAAAATGTCGACAGGTCAAAATGTAAACAGTGGAGTATTATGTTAGTATATATTTGTAAGATTCATAAAATTAATGTAATGGAGGCGGATTGTAAAAAATGTCAGAAATAATAGTATATACGTAATACTCAACTGTTGACATTCTGACCTATCGACATAAAAACTGACAAGGGACATTATTATAATTATTATTATTGTTATTATTATTATTTATTTATCTGTTGCAATGTTTATTTTGTACTTGTATTTGTACTGGAATTTTAATTATATATATAAATCCTTACCATTAAAACAATATGGATAACACTGCAAATAACCATGTTCAGATTATTGGCCCTGATTCAGAGTTTGAAGATAAGTAAAGTTACTCCTGGGCAAAGCCATGTTGATTTTAGGGGGAGTGAAATTAATTGTATTCTACGCACGCAGGGAGAATACTCTGTTTTTGCTTATTGCACACAGATACTGATCAGCTTCACTTTTACACTGTTATTTAGACTTGGGCTGGGAAAGATTACCTCTCAACTCTAATACTGTTTGCAACAGATGTTATATGACTCCCCCCAAAATCAACATGGTTTTGCCCAGGAGTAACGTTCCTCTCTTATTCTCACACTCTGAGTCGGGGCCATATTAACCAATGACACAATTTATTGTGCACACAAAAAATAGATAAATAAATAATACATATAAAAGTACTTTTCCCCTTTAACAGAACCGTAAGATATCATAAATCACTTAGCAATAAATTTATGGACGTAGCCACTTTTTGTCATGTTTGACAAGTATATTGTAATTAATTGAGGCTTTGTATGGCTCGCTCTCTTTTTCTCTCAATATTACAGGCAATTTAAAAAAACGTCTAAACAGGGTCACTCGTCACCTCTCTAATTGCTCTTGCTCTTATTTATAATTTGAGCAATTTCATCACTGACTCAGAATCCATTTTAGAATCAGGCTGACATACTAGAATATTCTACTGAGGAAAGAGTTTTCAAGTGTAAGTATGGGAGGTTAAGCGAGGACAAAGACAAAACTTCTCACTGTCTACGTCCGGTGGGAGCACACATTGAAATTGATTTTGTTTTTAGTTAGTGGCAGTAACACATGACTTGGAGTTTGGGCTGTTTTAAGAGACATGCAAAAAATGGATATGTGTATATGTACAGTAAGCTCACAAAACTGGCTGTATAAACGTAAACACATTAAAGCACATCAGTGTAGGGGGCAATTTTCAGGCACACAAGTGGATAAAGAACAGTTTCAGTACTACAATGGCTGTAAACTGGGGAATTAGCCAATTTGCTAGGTCCCAGGAAAACATTTCAGGGGGGGGGGATCCAGTTTCCCCAAAAAAATCCTGTGTCACGAGTGGGTTCCTTGAAAAAGCAGATCAGAAATCATGACGGTGATTGGTGGATTAAATACCTCTTTTTTACCCCTATGTGTCCAGGCAGTTTTTACTGTGCTTTTATGTGACGTGTTATTAATATTGTGTAGAACCAGACGTTTAAGGCCAAGATTAGCTTGGTAGGTGCAACAGGTACGTGATACTAACATTATGCAATGCTAGCTTATACTGCGCACATGTGGAATGTAGACATGAGCTAGATAATAAATACCAATTAACTTGCTTAAAACATGATTATAACCTAATAATACAGGGAGTTCCGGCTCTGCTGCTGCCAGGGTATATAGGACTTAGCACAAGGTCAGCTCCCCAGTCTCGTAAAGGACTGGCTGCAGAAGTGTCCGCTGACCTTTCCAGCTCGACAACAATTGAAATAAGGGCTCCTGGAAACCTGATGAACATTATCAAGCAATAACTACCAGCCAAAGCTAAGTATTATTCATGTATATTGCTAAATTTCTTATTAAGTACTATAGTCGATACAAAATTGTCTTGTGATTTCTCCTTTAACTCCTGGTATTAAAGTAGCACTCCAGTTAAACCAGGAACACCCCATTACTGCTTTTTAAATATATGGCCTCAAGTCAAAACAAAGTCTTCTAGTCTTTCTATATTATTTTTATAATTATTATTATTGTTATTATGATCATGTATTATAAGGGTATATTTATATTATGTATAAATGTTTTTATATGTGCAGAGGGAAGGACATCAAACAGGCAGTTTGTAATTTAGATAATTGCATGTTAGATAAATTTAGTACAAATAAACAATTGCACAGAAATGCTATCTACTACATATGTGCAAGTAATTATTAATTACATAACCAAACAGTCACCCTGCAAACAGTATAAATACAGTCCTATTTCATTCAGTAGTGCAGTGATCACACTAGATCTTCACTCACACAAATGATTGACACAAGGGCTACTACGGTATGTCAGACATATTCCAGCACATCAATGAAAGGACCAAGCAGACTCACTCCAATCTTCAAAGTACAGTATATTAAGGCTCCCTACATCTCAGATCAGGGTTGGTACTAACATTTCTAAAGGGGCTACATAGACCCTTGCAGCTCTCCCAGAAGCCACCTCAGTTCTTCTGGATCTTGGATCTTGATTGTACAGCAGAGCTTTGTGATAGTAGTAGATGGTCCGCACAACCTTTATTTGAGTTTCCTGCTTTTCTTTTTAAAGACTATTACATTTACATATGTGTTATCACTGTTTCTAAGTAGCCTAGGATATAACTTCTGCTTGACAAAAAGAAATAAACGTGTGTGTGTGTGTGTGTGTATATATATATATATACTTAGTCCTGTGTGCCGCCTGGTAGAGGAGGGGGATTGTGAGGAAGGAGGGCTGCCGGGGTCTCCCCTCTCCTATCAGATATTTTTGTCTTTGCCATGGGGTGCGGCTTCGGTATTGTCGCTCTTTCTGTTTCTTTCATTTATAGCTTGGGATCGCACCTTTAGAACTGTCGATCACCCGCGTGGAAGTGCTGGGGGTCGAAAGGGAAGGTTTGGGGTTATTCTGGGGGGATATTATCACTGTGTGGTACATGTAGTACAATGTCCTTAATCCTATGCTGGATCCTGTGCTACCACGGTAACCTGTCAAGGTATTTATTCATTAACAGGTTTTTATATAGCGCTATCAGATTAGCGCTTGAGGCTCATTAAGCCTGGCAACATCTAAGCAGCGTATCCTAGAATTCTGACTACAGGATAACATATTCTGTTCTTACTGCTAACTATCGCAGCTATAAAGCGGTAAGGACTATAGGGGGTGGGAGATGCGTACATGGAATAGACAGATGGGGGCTTCTTCTTTACACATAGGCTAACGCCGCTCCTCACCTCTATTAATTTACTAACTTCTGTTCATTTAAAGATCCAACATGATTTTACTCTTATTTTTTTCATTATTTTGACAGGCTTTTAAGTGTTAAATAAATAATGCCCAAGGTGTGTTCCAATCACTAGAAGTGGGAATGATTTATCAGTTAGAACAGTAAAACCCTTCTACATCACCACCAAATCTCGGCAAAATCCTGGGTATTATGTGGTGATCTGAAAGGTACAGGGGTTTTTCCCATGTCTGGTGGTGATGTGAAAGGTGCTGATCCGGGTTTTTCAACCTAATACATCCGATTGGAGGGATTTGTTACTGTTGCTGTGCAACAGTAAACAAGTCCCGCCTCGGGAGCCACTTACAGCCCCTTCACAATGTCAAAGCTGACCCAGGACCCAGAATTTCCCAGGTCTACCCTAGAGTGTTTTCAGGAACCCACCCGGGCTTTTTACATTTTTCCGTCGAAAAGCCCCGGAAATAACCCAGGTTTAAAAATCTGAGTTATTGCCGGGATGGTGATGTGATGACGGCATAAGTTACAGCAAACTGGCAGAGTATTCTCAGAAAGCAGGAAAGTGATGATAACAGCTGGATATCCTCAGTGGACAGGAAATATCTCAGGACATTATTTATTTTATAACTATATTGGGTTGTATTCACAACTAAGAATGAGTTAGTTTCGGACAGATCCGCACCTAACTCACTCGTTCAGCCCCTAACCCGCTCCCCGTTTTTAGGTAACTTATGGCACTTAAGAGTTCCATTGGCCAACTTAACTAACCGTGCGTAGTTTCCTTCTTAAGAAGAAAAATACGCACAGAGAATGCCTCTCCCTGCCTCCCCCCGCCCTCCCTGGCTAACCTTAATCCCTTCCCCCTCCCATTTCTAACTAAGCACTCCCCAAGGCGATATAAGCACGCCTCTTGCGTAAATGTAGTACTGCGCATGAGCAGTAGTTACATTCTTAAAATTAGATAGATAGATAGATAGATAGATAGATAGATAGATAGATAGATAGATATGAGTAGTTTCACTTATTGGCCATTCACACTCTCTCATGTGAAGTTGAGTAAATCCTTTTCAAGGTTCACTAAGCTGTCTGAAATTAGAATAAGTGAGATGTTTTCTATAACCTATTTTCACTTGTCAAAATAAACGTAATTTACAAACCTGATTTATTTTTTTTCCTTATTATTATGCCCATGATGAGACTAATCTAATCCACTACACATTGCTGTGAGTAGTACAGTATTTCCCGCTGTTCTTTTGCTATTATTAATTGCACACCTAAGAAGAACATCTAGTTATGGAGTAACACTGGCAGTCTGTTTGGGAAATATATTTCACAAGTCAAAATTTCCCACAGAACATCAAAAGTCTAAAATAATTGCTGTCAATCGTGTGAAGTGTAACGCTGAGATCAGGTCAATGGATATGTGCTCATCTGAGCTTACAAAGTGCTCATCAAGCCTTTATTTATAGGAAATAATTGTACAGTAATGTGTTTTTTTGCTGAATGATTTGTGTATATATTAGGTTATAAATATTGCTCTTGCAGTATGTGTAAGCACATTCATCCAAACAATGATGGCTATTTTTAAGATGACTGCGAAAACGCAGTAACCCGTAGCAGCCACTAAACATCTGCTATTACATTGTAATCTCCAATTTATTTCCATATAATTAAAATTAATCTTAGTATATTACTGAGAAATGTAAAAACAAATGACATTATATTTTTTTTTTACAAGCTGCCATTATTTAACTATATACTGTAGCTACAGACCCAGCCACTCTTTTATTTGGAGAGTACTTTAAGTAGATATATTTTGTTTTGGGTGGCAGTAACTAGATGCCATCTTCCTTATACTAAAATAAGTATTAAATGGCCATGGTCAGTAACTGTTGTATTTGACTGTACCTCTTTAATATTAAACAATTTCTTGAATTTAATTGGCTGTACATAACTCCACCCACATCATTCATGTATTGTGTTCTGAGTGGACAGGTAGAGCATCAGATATAATTTAATTTTTTTTGTCTGACTAACCCATATGTGGTCACTTATAGAAATTTTCTAAAGTTTCTTTAAGTTCTTAATCTGTCCCTAACCACAATAAACCAGACTATTTTTTTTTTTTTTTTTTTTTTTTTATATTGGACCCTCTTGAACTTCTTCTAAAAAGTAAGGTTTTTTTTCACCCTATTTTTGGTGTAAAAATATATCAACTTGTCAACTTGTGTAGTGAGACAAAATTTTGGGCAATATGAAACAACAATAGCAGTCATCTGATTGGTTCTAATTTGACTGGTAGTCATTTGACTGGTAGTCCCTTATGCTCAAGTTTTTAAATTAAGGTTATAGCATTAAGGCCTTAAACAAGCCAAAAATTTACGGCCATGTATTAGAACTCACACGCTAGGCTGCCTCCCTTGTGCCTTGTTAAGCATTTTCCTTATTTAAAAATTATTTAGATGTGATTTTGACATAAATGAAACATAAAAACCACTGCTGTGAAAACAATCTGCAAAGAATAAGAAGATGGACAGACATTTTCTACTGATGACTTCCCCCCCATCCTCCATTCTATAACTGAGCGACTAAAGTAAATTTTGCAACCAGTCAAATGTTTATATAAACATTCAGTTCATCAACTCAGTCTATACCACTTGCTTGCACCGCCTGCTAACGACACTTTAAATAAATCTACTTTATTCCAGTACTTAATAAAATAAGTATTTTAAGCAGTGTCCCAAGAGACACAATGTGGCTGAACCCGTTTGGTCTGTCCACTCTGCCCACTGTAATATTCCATTTGTGGTCACATCAACTTAGTCAAAGTATCATTATCCAAACACCAAGCACTTTTTTAACTCACTTACTGTACAAGGCCATAGCTTTTGGGTGACTCCCAAAGTAAATAACAGCTGACATAGTAACTAAATGTCTGCATTTATCAAACTTGCGAAGGGGATATTTCCAGTTAAGATGGAATTGAAATAAGGATTGATTATTTCTGTAAATACCTCATAACTTTACATGATGCACGATTTTATACTATAAGACCATGGACATAAACACTGATTAAGCAACTTTGCTGGCATTGATGGATGAGCTTTTCTGCCCTGGTTTTTTTTTTATTTTTACACAGATTTATTTGTTATTCTGTTTTGGATTTAGAGTAGAAAAATGCATGTGAGAACAATATGTTACAAAGTGTAAATGAATCAGCTGTCGGCACATCAATATGGGCCAAATCCAAGCTACTTTTCCATTACGTTTCCTAGCGTAGCGTATTTACTATGCACTCCTCTGGCATGTGCGTACTTTGGCCATTTTATGCTTCTCAAACCCAACTTAAACTTTACACTGCGTAAGTACTGACGTACGTATAGGCAGCATGTACTTACGAGCCTAAGCACACCCATACCGTACGATTTAAATGCCTCACCGCGTCTCCGAAGCGTAATTACGGGTGTCACAAGGCTAGCGTAAAATCACTAGCGTACAAAGCTCTGGATCTACCCCTATAAGTGCACATACATGAACATTACACAGTCTGCAAACCAAATATACTTTATCGATCACAATTTGCTCATTAAAGCAAGAGTACCATATGAACAATACATGTGATACCTGGCAATAACCATTGTGCTATTTTCTGCAATGATATAAACACTGGTTGGAAATGCAGCTAGGTTTTCCTACAATGTCATTCATCTGATCACTGCTCGTGCTAATAAATTCATAGACATGAAATAATAGACAATGTACTTCTTCTCCTACCTGCAGGACTTACGGATATTAGGCTCTAACCTTTAAGACTTCAAGCGTGTTCTTCAAGCTCGTTTCTTTATTTAAGCTGATCAGTTGTAGTCATTTAATTGCCTCGGCTGCCCTCTTCACTCCCAAATTCAGCGAAACCTTATTAGGCTCTTGCTCTTCTTTGTGTTCTCTCTATTAATAATACCACTACTGTACAACTTAGCCTGCTGTCCTACAGTACCCCGGTATTGGTTACCATCGGAGACAGATTTCTCATTAGGCATATATGGCACAGATGTGAAAAACACAAACAAAAACAATTCAAATGACTTATAAAACAAAGATACTTTGAACCGTGCAAGGCTGCTGCATTACACCTCTGAGCTCGTTTGCCTATGCATATCTGTCTGCATGTTTCAATGGTGTACTCATTCAGAGTTGCTACTGACGGATGACGTGCACATTTTCAATAGTGCTTTTGCTGCTCAAAAACTCTTATCAGGTTCAAAATGTCATTATTTATTATGCATATCCCACATTAATTCTCAGGGATACAATATGTAATAACTGTATGGTAACAGTAGTAAATAAAAGTGACAAAAACCAGACACATTGGGGTAGATCCAGAACTAAGTACGCTAGTGTATTTACGCTAGCCGGTGACGTAGAAACGTGTTATTGTATGTACTGTGCATGGGCACGCCAGATGTTACGCCACGTAACTCTGAACGTACGTACCAGCCTAGTATCAACTACGTAACTCCGAACAAAGGGGCGTGTACAACACCCGTAATTATGCTTCGGAGGCGGGATGAGGCATGTAAATCATACAGTATGGGCGTGCTAAGGCAGTTACGTTCGTGAAGCCTTTACGTACATCAGTAGTTACGCTGTTAACGTTAAGGTAGGGTTCGGCAAGCGTAAAACGGCCAAAGTACGTACATGCGAGGGGAGTGCATAGAAAATACGCTACGTCTTTAAACGTAATGGAAACGTAGCTCTGGATCTGGCCCATAAACTGTATAAGCTGTGGTGCAGGTAATGGCAATGAAATGGGCAGCTTCGTATTGATTCACCCCAAGCTGAACATTTTCAATAACCTACAACAGAGGTAACTCAGAGAAGCAGAGTGCATGACAGCATGGGGAGGGGAGTTACCCCTGGATGTACACCACTGTCTGGTCACAAATAGCCCCCAGTCTTATACCTGCCATATATTTTCTATGGCACATCAGACAGTCCTCGTTCCCTATTCATAAAAAATAGTAAATGGAATAAGACAGGACTGAAGATCAGATAAGAAGGAAATAAGTACGTGTGGATCCGCAAAAATACGCAACTAACTGGCATGTCCTTCCATGACGCTCCCCTCGTTCTTACGGATCTTTACTGACTTCTGTGTCCATAGCACTACCTTAATTCTCTGTGTGTATATTTATTTATGCAGATTTTGCTAAAGTAAATGCAGACTTTGCATACCCCACCCATACTGCCCTATTTACATGCCCCCCATCCACTTTCTAAACTTCCTACTTACAGAATACTGGCCCCTGCTTACAGATCTCATTAGGTATGAACGCCTTGTAACGGGTTTCCATGTATAACATCGGGATCGCACATGCACATATCACACAGAAAAACTAAACACACAGCCTGCGTATATATAGGTACGTTCTTAATTAGAATAAAGAGAGGGGAAATGTCTCTCTCTCTCTTTCTCTCATACGCCACTCTCTCTCTCATACTCTACTCTCTCTCTGTCTCTCTCATACTCTACTCTCTCTGTCTCTCTCATACTCCACTCCCTCTCTCACTCATACTCTACTCTCTCTCTCTCTCTCTCTCATACTCTATTCTCTCCCTCTATTCTATCATGCTCAACTCTCTCTCTCTCATACTCTAATATCTCTCTGTCTTTCTCTCATACTCCAATCTCTCTCTCTCTCTCTCTCATACTCTCTCTCTTTTTCTTATACTCCTCTCTCTCTCATACTCTACTCTCTCTCTGTCTCTCTCATACTCCACTCCCTCTCTCTCTCATACTCTACTCTCTCTCTCTCTCTCTCTCATACTCTCTCTCTTTTTCTTATACTCCTCTCTCTCTCATACTCTACTCTCTCTCTGTCTCTCTCATACTCCACTCCTTCTCACCTCTCTCTCATACTCTTCTATCTCTCTGTCTTTCTCTCATACTCCACTCTCTCTCTCTCTCTCTTTTTCTTATACTCCTCTCTCTCTCATACTCTCTCTTTCTCTCATATTCCACTCTCTTCCTCTCATACTCTGTCTCTCTCTTTCTATCATACCCCACTCTCTCTCTCTCTCTCTCTCTCATACTCTCTGTCTCTCTTTCTATCTATCTATCATACCTCTCTCTCTCTCTCTCTCTCTTTTTCTATCATACCCCACTCTCTCTCTCTCTCATACTCTCTCTCTCTTTCTATCTATCATACCTCTCTCTCTCTCTCTCTCTCTCTTTTTCTATCATACACCACTCTCTCTCTCTCTTCTCTCTCTCTCTCTCATTCCCCTCTCTCTCTCTCTCTCTCTCTCTCTCATTCTTCTCTCTTAATCCTCTCTCTGGACCAGATTCTCATTTAAGAAAGGATTCTGTATGGCAGGCTCTGCTGCGGAGGCTATTGTACCCAGGTGGTGGCTCTCATATGTACAGAGCTCAGCATCAGTCTGCTGCAATCCGTTACAAGAAATAATTGCACAGCGCATGCACAGCATCATTTTTTGCTGACTTCCATATGTAATGTACAAAAGTCAGCACTCTTACTTAAATGTGAATCGGGGTCTTTGTCTCTCGCTCTTCTCTTATGATCCTCTCTTTCTCTGTCGCGTGCGCTGTCTTCTCTCATAATCCTCTCTATGTCTCACTCTTTCTTCCTTTCTCTTTCTCTATCTCTTTGTTGTCAACAGACATGCGCAAAGTAGAAGAAAGAAGCAATTGCAGCTGCCACAGAGGCATTCAGAGGCCTGGGCAGCACAGAGAATAGTGGAGCACATCAGTTTTATTAGATGGCAACACAACATAATTCAGGATTTTTGTGATCCCATATAACCATTAGCGCAAATGGGTCTGTAGCAAACGATTTCAGAGCCAGTTCGAAAATGGCTGTTTGAAAACATGCCTTTTTCCAAAAGGGTCGTTCTGATCGCCGATCCACAACCGCAGCATGGATACACTGGCGGAAATGAAATCTTTCAGCAGGGAACCTATTCCAAAATATTTTTTTTTACTAAATGGAAATCTTGTCTATAATGATACAGCCGTCATTCTGCTGTCAGAAACATCATTATCGGAACAGCAACAGCATCCCTTCTCTCTGCATGCAAAGAATAACATTTAATTGACCTTGGAATTCAGCATGGATTAGCCCAGGTGAGAATTATTCTCCTCTTATTTATAAACTCTGGATCTGCTCCACTGTTTCTAAAACTATTTATGGAACAAGAAATAACTTATAAACCAGCATATTGTTATTTTGGATTTTGATTTGTTCCACCGCCATACTCTAGGTTATTCCATGGTGTCTCTGTCTTGATTCAGTCACCCAGTCGAAGAAATAGTCCAGGCTCTAAATTCTGACTTACTGTAGCACAAACATAACGGTATAATATTTGTACTCTATTTACAAATTCTTCTAACATAATTTTCTCCAGGTGACTACAATGGGGTAGATCCTGAACAACGTTTGCAATACGTTTGTTCGCGTAGCGAATTTTCGCGTACGTAAATTCGCTACGCTACCCTTAACACACCCCCTGCACAGCCGTATTTTGTGAAGATACGCTACCCAAACCCTACCTTAACTTTTCCAAACGTAACAGCATACGTCCGCTAACGTGCGTACAGACTACGCGAACGTACGCAGCTTAGCACGCCCATACTGTACACTTTAAATACCCCCCCGCCTACTTCACGTAATTCGCACGTATTCTTCGCTAACGTAATTTTGGCACGCCCACACGTAATTACTTACGTTCGCAATACGTGAATTATCCTTACGTTAGAAAATACGCTACGCGAATGTGCGTATTTTCTGCGGTGCGCATGCGCAGTTCGAACAAAACTGCGAATTTACGTGTATACCACACGTAAATTCGCAGAAAAACGTAGTTCAGGATCTGCCCCAATGTTCTTAATAGAATTCCACTGATGAAAATGTAGATTTTGTGCTTGTTTGAGATGAAACAGACCCTAATTGACTCTACTTTCTGTAAATCATTCTTAAGCCGTCTTACAGTTTAGATTTTCATATTCAGAATCACTTACCACTTTCAATAAAATAAGATGAATGTAAATTGCAGAGTAACTGGAGCACACTTTGAATCAGCTATAATTGTATTTGTAGAACTTCTCTGGTAAAAATAAATGTATACAGCTTATAGGCCTCAAAAGAATGTGCCAACTTAATAATAACAACAGAGAGAACAGTGTTATTTAACTTGTAAGGTACACTAGAAGTTTAAAGGACATACTTTGATAGAGCATTTTTAAGGTCCAGATTTGATCATTGTTGAGTGAGATAGTTTGCCACATGATTAAATAATAGAAGTTACTTTTAATATATATAAATGTGAAAATAGTTTTACATGTGATTAAATTATATAAGTGGCTTTTTTTCGAAGCACAAATATAAATCGATTGTGGTGTACACACTAACAGGGCTGGCTATATGCAGTCTGTGAGGGAATGTGGAGACATAGGTTGGGGAATACTGGGAGCTAGAGACACATGAATGGAAAATACTGGGGAGGCCAGGGAGACATAAATAGGGAATACTAGGGAGACTGGAAACACATGAAGAGGGTATATTGGGGAGGCTGGAGAGACATGATGGGGGATACTGGGAGCAGGAGATAAATAGACAAATGATGAGGAACACTGGGAGCTGGACGAACATGACTGGGGAATACTGGGAAGAGGCTAAAGAGACATGATGGGGAATACTGGGGGTGGCTGAAGAGACATGATGGGGAATACTGGGAGCTGGAGACACATGATAGAGAAGACTAGGAAGTTAGTGAGACATGAATTGGGAATACTGGCAGGCTGGAGAGACATGAATGATAAGATACATGGGCCCTGATTCACGCTTAAGTGCTGAATTTCAGTGCACATTTTTACGATCAGTTAAAGTGCGCATGTCCAGAACCCAAATATATGCACGGACAACATGGCCGACTGATTCACATACACAGGTGTCAGACTTAGGACTGATGCACACATCGGCACAAAATAAGTCCTGCATGCGTGCCGATAGGGGCAAGACTCTTAATGCAAATGAGCTGCACACGGGCTACTAATGTACAGTATGGGCGTTCCAACAGTTAGGACTAATTCACAAAGTAAGAGTATCTTGTTTAAACTAACATACGCACGGGAAAAGTTAAGTCCTCGACCACTCGGAAGTTAAACTGTACTGTTTGCTGTAAGGCTATACGTCTTCTATTACTTAATTCAGGCCATACCTTTTGCGTGTTTATAATTAATGGCTGTGTGTTTTTAAATGAAACAAATAATAACTTATTTATTTAATCCTATGCTGATTTTCAATTCTGTGCAAGACTTTAAGCTTGTAAAGGTACCATTATTTGGTTTTAGTTTTTTATTTTTATTTATTTTGACTTTATAGGTTGTTTATAAGTCTTTATATGTAGTGTATCATTGTATCTCTAACTTAGTGCAGTATGCGTTTATATCTGTTGTTAAGTATGACACGTGCTGTTTAAAAAAAAAAAAAAAAATTCTTTACTTTTCAGAATACTGATTTGTGCGGTTAGTTATATATCTCTGAATCATAAGCAATTTTAAGCAGCTAAACGTATGACCAATTTACAACTAATAAAGTCCGCACGTGCCTAATTATAGGCAGGAAAGACTTACGTCCTTACGTAGCTCTCCCGACACAGGGAGGGGTTAACCGGGTTCTTTATTTTCTCTGAATATCTATTGTGGATTTGTGCTTGTGTATACTTAGGTAAGTTCGTAATTTAACTATTAACTATGAATAAAGTCCATGGTCTGTATTGTGTGGCTTTATTTTAGGATGAAGTGGGAATTGTATAGTGGAGACTAGGGGTCTGATCCAGACCTACGATGTAGCGCTGAGCGTACTAACGCTCAGCGTTACATCGTGGGACTCCCCCTGACACCCCCTCTGCCCCATCGTATTTACCCTCCCTTACACTGGCTGAAGGCTACCCTAACTTCAGCTGGCATAAGGGAGTGTAAATATGCTGTGACAGCGGCGTTAGTACGATAACGCCGCCCTCCCAGCCTCATTACCCTCCCGCCCCCCGCCTCCCTGCACTAACCTCAGTGTAGTAACGCTGGGGGACGCCCCCTCCAGCGTTACTACGCTGAAGCTACAGACGCCCGATCTAAGATGTTTTGCCAGCGCATGAGCTGATCGGCTTTTAAGCCGATCTTACGCTGCTGGCTGGCGTTTAAACGCCCTAGGACACTGGGTCAGATCCAGACCCCTTTACGTGTGCGCGGGGGTCAGTAGTTACGCAGCCGTAGAGGTAATTGCATGCCCCCGGCACTCCCTGCTATCACTGGTAAATGTGGATACTTACGTGTCCAGATGGCTACCTTAACTTTTATGACTAGATCTGCGCCTGTTCCGCCGTACTTGCAGACGTACATAACTTAGTTACCTATGTCTGTAGGTACACAGGCGGAACATCTGGCACGTGCATACGCAGATGTTCCGAAGCAGAGGACTTACACAAATGACTTACGTAAGTCCCTTGTCGGACTTAGTTCTGGATCTGGCACAGCTGTCTGTATTGTATAGAAGTGACTATGATTAGATTGTGTTTTATGATGCTTACACACTTACTTCAATCTAGGACGGTTACTGGTGTTAAATGTCAAAATTATTAAACTGAAGGGTGCAAATTTAAAGTTCGCAGGGGGCGGGCACTCAATACCCTAACATTGGCCTGCACACTAGACTGATGTTGAGTGAAGATAACACCTGTAGTGAACAGTGTATAAGATATAAATCTGACAAACACCACAAAAGCTATTAGACAGAAGCTTAATATCTCTCTCTTTCAGAAGCAGTGCAGTCCTGCACCAGGCTATATGGGGCACACAGTGTGGTTGTACTAAAGAACATAACAAAGAGCCTGACAGCCAGACTAAAACCACAAACTGTGCAGACTGACTGTAGCTGCTGAGAGAGAGGCTAAGCGTATGTAAGTTAATGGAGAGTAAATAGGCAGAGGGGAGATTGGAAAGATAAAGGGGGTATGAAGAAATAGGAGTTGGATAGAAACGAGAGAGAATATTGAGAACTAATATAAGAGCATATAGAGCACTATTATAATTAAAGACAGATTAAGCCCTATTGTGCATTCCTATGAGGTTCCATATACACCTATAGCTAAGATTAATATGGGTGTGGAATACTATATCGACAACCATAAAATCAATAAAATAAGTCATCTATCATTCTGCACTGCAATGAAATCTGCATTGGAACAAAGCCGCCCTATGCTGCTTTCCATGCACAGTTCCCTATGCCGGGCCCACTCACCATGCACACGAGATACACATGGGGCCTTATCCAGACGCTAGGACGGCAGGCGTGAGGGTAAGATCGGCTGAAAAGCCGATCTGCGCATGCGCCGTGCTGATGTTGCCCGGCATCGCTACGGCAACGCCCGATCCTGGATCGGGCGTCTGTAGCAGCACCGTAGGTACACTGGAGGGGACGTCCCCCAGCATCCCTACATTCAGGTTAGTGTAGGTGGGTGGGGGGAGCTAGTTTAATGAGGGTGGGAGGACGGGCTAGGCGGCCATACGTTCCTGTGCGAGGGTAGCCTTCAGCCGGCGTAAGGAAGGGGCCATACGCCCACACAGGGGCATCGGCGTAGGTCTGGATCAGGCCCATGGTGCGTAAACACAGGCATGCAGATCGTTCAGTATGGGCTATGCTAAGGCAAGGTGCAGGGCAAGGAGCTCCCTTTCAGCAGGCAGGAATTCCGGGGGGAGTGTTCACATTCCTCCATGCAGCATAGACATTAGAAAATTCCATATAGTAGAAGTTAATGTCCTAGAATTGTGCTTATTTTTCTATGATTGCTCCCCATGAGCAGAGCAGTGTTATAGAATTCAGGGGACTAGTCACAGTGCAGCACTCAATGTTTGCTGTTCTTATATATCCCATGTTATGTCTTTTATACACACTCGGGGCCAGATCCAGACCCACGTTCCCATTACGTTTCATTACGTAGCGTGTTTACGCTAGCGTATTTTTTATGCACTCCCCTCACTCATACGTAGTTTAGCCGTTTTTTACGCTCCAAAGCGTAATTACAGGTGTCGTATGGTTGTCACGCCCTTTTGTTCGTAGTTAAGCTGTTGACACAAGGCTGGTGCGTACGTTCAGAGTTACGTGGCGTCACATCTGCCATGCGCATGCGCATTACCTGCAAAATAGCGTTTTTACGTCACCAGCTAGCGAAAATACGCTAACGTACGTTCTGGATCTACCCCTCGGTTCTTAAAAGAATAATTTACACACAGGTGGAATTTTCATATTAGGAAAACTTTTGATTGTGTCCAATACACAACCCCATGTGTTTAGATACTTATATTTACCGTAACTCCCTGGGAAACAGGCATTAATCATAAATTTAATTAAATTAACATTTTATATAACTTGCTCCTCTCCTTTTTTTTTTCTTTCAATAAGATTATTTTAAAACAAGGGTGCGCTTCCAATCAGACAAGTCATTTGGGGAACCTAAATCTGATAATTAAACATCATGCTAATGAAAAATTAATCGCAATGAAACATATTAGCAGCTATCTCTGTGTTTATGTGGAAGGCAATGCAGCCGATGAACTCTGTGGATTTCTTTGTACGGTTTATTCATCATGTTATCCTGATCACAAGTGACAATAAAACAACTAGACTGTGTACTGAAAACTGCAATATAGAGGTGTATGGGACAGATACAGATGGGGTATTCACTAAACTAAAGTAGAAAATATTCATTTCATTAGCAGTATTGGTATTGCAATTAGGGAGTAGAGTAGAGTCATGCGAAAATTTCCCCCTAATTAAATTGAAACCCACCAGTTTTTACCTACTGTATGTCTAATAAATTGATTTACATTTCATTAATGATTTCTCCAAGGAAATACACGATTATACTTCTTTAAAATGTCTGTGTTTACAAAAGTGATATAAACTTTAGAGATAAACACTTTGGAGAACTTAGGCTTCATTTGCAAAGTGATCTAAAATTGTGAATAGTGTAATCCCTTTCTCCAGAGTACCATTAGCCAAGAGGAGTTCAGAGTGGGAGGAGTCTGCAGGAGTACTTGGGGGAAGTTAAGCATCTGATCAGCCCGCAGAGGTGCCAGGTCCAATCACAATCCATTTCCAATAGTGGTGGAGATTGCTGTCCACAATTAGCCGTCATTCTCCCAGACACTTTTTACAACATGCAGTTTTGACATATTGACGCTGAGGAGTCTGGGAGAATGGCAGCAGAAAAAAACAGAATTTTATTAAAAATGCTAAAACTGGCCATTAAAAAACAATTGATGGTTTACTTTGAAGTTGAATATCATATTCAGTGAGGTGTGAGTTGAAAATCACTGCCATCACTGTTTATAGAAATATTCTATTTGCCCTTGGCAATCACATAACTTTCTAAAACTAGAGATGTCAAATCAGGATAAACCCCCCCCCGATCCAATAACTTTGGGTGCACACTTCACCCATGTCTATGCTATTTGCCCTATTCAGATTGGCAATAACTTGGTGGCTATGCATTACACAATAACAAAAGATGAAGAACCAGCTCAAGACTAACGCAATGCAAGCAGCTTCCACTCTTTGCAAGTGGAACACAACTGCATTGTGTGAGTGTGCACTGTACTTCCAGTATGACTCTGAATCCCCAGGATCCAGACTATTGTACTGGAAGGGCCTGGATGTGAACTGCACTTACACTAATGTCAGAGGAATATAGGTAAATAGTACAGTGAGGGCCTGCTATCTAGGGTATCCAGGATAGTCTGGATAGGGTACTATCCAGACTTCCGTTCCAGTCCCATTTTAAGATTGACGGAGCAAAAGTTTTAATGTTGGGGTCAGGTAGAGTATGCCCATAAGAGCGAGGTGAGAGACCCCCAATGGCCTGCATAGAAGGCTGAATCCAGCAGGTAAGGATCCACCATTGGATCCTCGCTGCTGCTGCTGCTCACGGAACTCTATGCGTAGCGGCATTGAAAGTCGAAGTCAAGAAACATGATGGATAACCACAAAGACGTCCACTGTCCTGATAGGAACACCTTGATACATTATACACAGACTGAATCCCTCTGATCCTCTGGTAACATCTCATTTATTCCAGTGAGTTCATACACTATTCTCAGAGGGGCAGATCCAAACCTATGGCCACCGTCGTTTTTACGGTGGCCGTATGTGCAAGAACGGCATTTCCGCCGGGCAGATGTTGCCTGGCGTAATCGATGTCTCTGGGTGCCCTGGATTGGGCGTCCGTAACTACAGCATAGTTATGGACGAAGGGGCATGCAGCACCGTAACTATGCTGTAGTTACAGAAGGTAGGCAGGGAGAGGGAGGGAAATTAGGAAGGGAGGGCTGGGTTAGGGGGTTAAGGTAGCCTTCAGCCGGCGTAACAGTCTGTAATTACACCGGCCACAGGAGGAGTGTCGGGGGAGTGTGCCAGAGCTACGCTGGCTGTACTTACAGACAGCGGCCCAGCGTAGCTCTGGATCAGACCCAGGGACCCTATTGCCTGTTTAATGTGAATATGGAGAGTGTCCCAAACAAATGAAGATTGTTATGTTATCATAATAGGGAGAATCTCTGTTTTTGGGTTTGTGCATTTTAATGGGAGAGGGGAAAGTGCTATTGTCAGTACTATGGGCACCAGGCTTATATGAACCTTGACTATAGGCTCATACTGACTGCCTAGCACTCAGCTGCCTTTCCATTGATATACTCAACTGACCACCCAAAGAATATTGTACACCATGGTGGCTGGTTTGCATTTTGGTGCCACCCTGTTTCTGCAGACTGCAAACATATTGCTGAAAAGACAGAGGTTATAACACTCCACCACTCTAAGCTACCATCTGATTGTAATAACAGCTCATTCCTAAAACATTTATTATTTGAACGCATATCAAGCTGTGTTTCTGATGCACTTCTTCAATTAATAATACGTTGGGTCGGGCTCTTATAATGGCTTAACTTTTAATTAAGAGATAGATCAATATAAAGCTTCTGATTAATTCTGGGAAACCTATTGGTACTACCCATAATCTATTGCATAATATATCACGGTAGCATAAATCATGCAAGACGTGCATATTTCTTTTTACCCCACAGACCATAAATTATAAATTAATCCTTACTGATGCCTTCTTTTTGAAATAATAATGTTTGCATAAAGGGAAATATTCTTTGTAGCACAGGACATTTATGGGTCTGGAGTTGAGATTGCAATGTAGATTATATTGACAGTATTGGAAACCGTGTTACTGTAATTGCGTTTCTAACTATAGCAGGAAACTCAGTTTACATTTTTTTTATAATAGAACTGGATGAATGATGCAAGCTATAAAGACATTAAAAGTTACGTTGACAAGTGATGTTCCCTTTCTCTGCCTCTTACCAATCCAGACTTCAGTACTTCCGGAAATATCTGCAAACTTAAATTGGCCAACTTAGGGTTGGCTCTTATTATTGGAATAACGGAAGTCCCATGTCATATGACCAAGTCTGGACTCAGCCCAATGTTGGGCAGTTATTGCACTAAAGAAGCCAATGATGTAAATGTAGTATCAGGGGTGTAACTAGAATTTAGAGGGCCCCATGGCAGAATTCTGAAGGGTCTCCATCACATATATAAACCTCCTCACTTACCTGAAATGACACAGTCAGCAATCCCAAGTCCTGAAATGGCACCTGGTGACTCCACTGCAAAGATGCTGACATCATCAAGTCCTCATATTGATCAGAATCTGTGGAATCTCTCTCCTCAGCACTGCTATAAAGAGTCATGGTGGATGGGCTGTCCATTGACCGTCCATTCACCCTGACCCTCTATTGCAGTTAAACATCAAGGGCCCGATCCAATGGTGCGCACAAATGCATTTCAAATTGTGGGGTGGGCTGCGTTCAATCCCAAAGTGCACACAAGGGCGACTATGGATTGTAAGCTTATGGGAACACAGCAGCTAAGTACAATGCAGATACGTGGCCAAATATGTTGTATAAGTTCAAGGTTGTACAGTGTAATGTATTGTAAATTAAAGTTCTGTTTATTGCAAGCGCCTCTAACAGACTATAAATGTCACAAATTAATAGCAAACAATCATTTTAATTTTTAATAAAAACATGAAAAAATATTTTCTTTTCTTGCTGTATGTAGAAATAATTAAACACATGCAGAATACATCAGCTGTGATTTCTGACACTGTGCAATGCTTTTAAAGTGTCACATCCTAAGGGTCTGTAATAGGTTGCCTTTTGATCTAAACCATCCTTTTGGATTGGGGGCACTTGCTTGGGCAACCCCTCCTCCACTATACACTGACTATCCCTCCCCTTCTCCAACCCCTTTCTTCATTAACATTGGCCACCACAACAGCAGTTACACCCAGATTTGAATGTCATGTGAATGTGTGCTCCACATGTAGTGTAATTTTATATAGCGTAGTGTAGATTACATAGTGCTTTACAGAGAATATTTCACATTCACATCAGTCCCTGCCCCATTGGAGCTACACTCTAAGGTTCCTAACACATACACACTAGGGCTAATTTATTCAGCAGCCAATTAACCTATCAGCATGTTTTTGGAGTGTGGGTAGAAACGCACACATACACAGGGAGAACATACAAATTCCACACAGATAAGGCCTAGTCTGGGAATCGAACTCATGAACTCAGTACCGTGAGACACAAGTGCTGCTCACTGAGCCACCTTGGTACCCCATTAAGGTGCATACTGAACATGTGCAATACAAACTCACACAGAGACACGCTACATGAACTGGCGGCGTATGCTCCCCTCTAGATTGGGCCCTAAGTGTAAAATTTCCCGTCATGAGTTGGCACAAATCTTTTACTTTCTTACAAAACTAGTTGCGATTTACATATATCCTAAGATCAGGTGCAGATCAGTATCAACCTTTACTTTCATTTCTATTGCTGTTACTCCTGTGAAAAGCATTATTTCCCTATGGTGGTAACTGAGCAATATGCAGCTGTCATGGCATAACCTATCCAGGGCACGGAGGGTTGCTTGAGCCCGGCACATAAATCTTGATAAATGCAGGGTTATACTTCTGTTTATTGTGAATTCATTTCATATAACAGAGAAGCATGTCAGGAATCAAATACAAAAATGTCTATGTTGTTATTATTATTTATATTTTCACCTGACAGCGCAAAATACATTCCAGAAGCCTCTGGACTTTGGGTTCATTTCCCAAGCTGCTTAACGCAACCGCAGACACTTGAAGACCCCCAGAAAAGTTGCCATCAGCCATAGCCAGACTCTGTTTTCCACTTTAAATCAGGTTAATTGACTGATTACATAAAATGTTGAAAATGTAAATTGGAACAAAACCTGACAATGTATATGGTAAATCCTGCAGCTGAGTCCTCGGTGATCTTACTGCCTGCTCCTTCTTTTCATGTTGTGAGATGAGGACTGTTACTAGAAATGTCTCCGTTTTACTGCATTATGTTTGCCACAGGCATATAATAGCAGCAGCAGCAGCAGCCCATCCTGAGCAAGCAGCTGACACTCAGTCACCTTTAGTGCACTGATAGAGAATATAGTCTACACATTTGCATGTACTGTATGTGCCAAATAATAAGTGCGATTCACGGGTATATGGGATGTAATGCACATGAACACACTGCCAATCTTTACATAATCTCTTTATGCTTTATAGTGGCTTGCAAGGAGGGCAAGATTTGTTATTATGGTAAGTCTGGGCGCCAGATCCTGGGGTCTCCTGAAGGAGTGTGGGTCCCTGTTGCGAACGGCCCTATTTTGATAGAGCCGCTCGCTCCCAGCCAGTTCGGAACTGGCTGGGCAAATGATTGCTTCTGCCTCTAAGAGGTATAGCAATCAAACCCTGGAGCACTGAACACGGTGCTCCGAAAGGTAACTATGCTATCCTTAAGTCCCCCCCACGCAGCCTAAGCTTAAATCTCCCTCCATCCAGCCTAACCCTAAGTCCCCCCCCTCGCAGCCCCCCCCCCTCGCACCCTAGCCCTAAGCCCCCCCCCCTCGCAGCCTAGCCCTAAGTCTCCCTCCCCCCGGAGAGGATTACTCACCTCTCCAGTGGTCCGGCGGTGGCGCTTACGAAAATGAATGTGTGACTATGCGAATTGAATACTCACCCATTCATAATAAAAAAAATTCTAAAACTACTGTCATTCGAAATACAGACAACTGAACACAACTTTTGTCTGTCTCTGCTTCGTAATGACAGCCATCGGTGCGGGGACTCGCAATGCTCCTGAAGGTTTGAGATTTGATGATGAGAAATATGTACTATGGAGACCCACAGACCCAACCAGAATTCAGCAGCGTTTTATGCAGCAGCTGGATTATTGACTGAATATTCCTTTTCTAACAACCTTTTTCCACCCCTTCCCCTTGTATCCATCTGCGACAGTGATAACATTGTAGAAGTCTTAGTGTCCCCATTATTTGGAGGGGTCACCTTTAGTGTATCCTCATAGGTGGAGGTGGACCGTATTCAGAGATCCGTTTTTTTAAAGTACACAATTATACGCACGCACGTAGCAAGGTAACACCCCTGACACTCCCCACGCACTGATGGGTTGTCGGTGACTTATGAGTGCCTTAGGACTACGTGTGTAGTTACGGGCGTAAGTCAAGGTACGAATGTGCCTATCTAACCGTGCCCTCAAATGCCCATTTAAATGCACACCCCCGCCCCGCCCTGTCTCACATAACTTTGAAAGTTCGGATTTCAACCCCGCCCGTACGTCCCCAAGCACGTGCTAATGGACTTCCAGGCGTAAAGTCAACGTAAACAGTGTAAATAAAGTTACTACACATGCGCAGTTCATCCGATCCTAAAAATACGCACGTAAATCCACATGAAAAGGATCTGTAAATACGGCCCTTAATTTTTACACACATTGTAAAAAATAGGAAATCCTCCCAACCCAAAGCTCCCCTCTACTTGATTGCAAGTACTGTATGTAGTAGAAGGTAAGCAAATATTTGATCATTTTGTCCCATCCTGTGTCTGATCTTTGCCAACTAATCGCCCGCTTTTCTGTCTTTGGGGTAGATCCAGAACTGCGTTTGCCGTACCTTTACTCGCGTAACGTATTTTCGTGTGCGTACCTTCTATACACTCCCTTTGGCACACCCCTTGAATGTACGTATTTTGTCAAGATACGCTTTCCAAACCCTACCTTAACTTTTGTCCACGTAACCGCAGTGATCCGCACACGTACGTATGGGCAACACGAATTTACGCAGCTAAGACCCCCGTCTACTTAACGTATTTCGGACGTATTTTGGACTAACGTAAAATTGGCACGCCCACACGTAAGTATTTACGTGACACATACGTGAATGGCCCATAAATTCACAATTCACGTTACTGAGCGTATTTTCTATGGTGCGCATGCGCAGTACTTACCAAAAGGCGATTTTACGTCTCCGCCACGCGTAAATTCGCTCACAAACGTTGTTCTGGATCTGGCACTGTGTCAGTAATGATTCCTAATCCACCCATGCTCACAAAGAGCTCAATGACTGGCACTCAGACAATGGCGCTGAATACAAGAATCTACACTCCGACCTATTAGGTTTGCATTAAATATTGTCGCACTGTATTGTGCAAAGACTCCACTAATGATATTTTATTGGTTAATGGGGGTTACGAAATTGGAAAGAAAAACTAGGCAATTAACTCAATCAATAAAAAGCATTGATGATGCTAGTAGGATAGGATCTGATTAAGCGATATTGGTTATTGCACAACTGCTATATTACAATGGAATATGTAAATACACAAGCAGATCAATCTGTAGAATGAAAGGATCTGGGAAACCATAAAATATGCAGATGTACTGAGCGTTCATTTGGATGAAGAACATCTCCTGCATAACGAGGAGCACACCTACTTTCCAGTTTTTGGAAACTGCATAAATTCGATTTGATTTCTAATTTCTGGAATTACAGATAGTATGAAGAGTAAAACAGCCACCAGAACCCCAACCGGTTACAGTTGCTAAAGCAACCATCATAAGTTTGAGAGTGACACAGTCAACACCATAAGGTCATTGCTGAAAGTGTTTTAAAGGCAAAAAATGGGGCACTGTGCTGACAGCCACAATTCCTTACATTGGGCTGGATCCAGACTTAAGAATGAGCTTGAAAATAAGAGGAAGGTTATACCTGGGCTAAACCATGTTGATTTCAGGGGGAGTCAAGGTAATTGTATTCTTTGCATGCAGGGATATATCTTTATATCTTTGAATTGCTTACTGCACACAGATACTGACCATCTTTACTATCACACTGTTATTTAGACTTCGGATAGGAAACATCACCTCTCATCTCTAATACTGTTTGCAACAGATGAAATATGACTCCCCTACAATCAACATGGTTAAGCTCATGGACTGGATTCACAACTTCTTTTTTTAAGTTCCGTGCCTATTTTTATGTGCTGCGTTAAAGTAAATATTTTATGCTATTTACATAGCTATACGTTATATAGATTGCGTACGTGCTGTCTTTTAAGACCGTTACATAGACTGCGTACATGCTGTCTCTTAAGGCCACATGTATGCAATCGACATAACGAAACGCTACGTAGATAGCATAAAATATTTACTACGCGTGCGCATTAGCGCAACACTTAGAAATAGGCACGGAACTTAAAAAAAACGTAGTTGTGAATCCAGTCCTTAATTTCAAGCTCCTTCTTAAGTCTGGATCCAGCCCATTGTCCTCATTCCTATGTCTCTCCCCGGTGGCCTCCTCTGTCTGTCCCTCTGCTCTGTCCTCTTCCCCTGTCTGTCTCCTCTTTCTCCTGTTCTGTTTGCTCCTCCTCCTCCTCCTCTCTCCAGTAATCATCTCTGGAGCTCTGTCCTGCCGTCCACCCCTGGACATGCATCGGAGGTAAACAATTAGTTCATTACTGCTTAGCTTTAGGATTGGGCTGGGGTTTTCAGCGTTGTAATGCAGAACACTCCGGGGCTGTTTCAGAGCTGGAAGTAATACTAAAAACAAAAGCAAATTTAAACCTTGACAATTTTACTGCCATGTTATACTACAGGGGGAACAAAGTTTCAAATGCGCAAAGAGAATGAATAGGAGGATTAGGTTTTGTAGCTCAGCTCTAAATTAGATTTTTAAAATAAACACCCACTCCACTGGTCACTATAAGACAGAGCTATAACTAGAAATGTTAGCTCTAGGGGCAAAAAGGAAAAATAGCGTCCAACCTTCAACTAATAACCAGTTTAACCTTAAAAATGAACTTACTGGCGCCCCAGTTTGACTTAGTTCCCTTTGCGACTGCCCCTGTCAAACAACCCTAGCTACAGCCCTGCTATAGTTGCCCTTTTCTGTAAATGTTATGCTTTTATTTTATTGCCTTACATACTGTACGGTGAAGCTTCATTTAAATTATCTATCAATTGCACGTGTGATAATTGATAATGTAAGAGATAAATGAGACAGCCTTGTTTCCACGCAATGTCTGCAGTTTACAAAAGTTCCAAGGGTGCACACCAGATCCCTGCATGAATTACACCTCCTATGCTCTCAGTGATAGCATGCTTACGGACCCTCCAACATGACCCATTCCATTAGGTACAATTAAGTCCGCTCCTGAGCTTCCAACTGTCACTCATCTGGTTTAATTGAATAAACTGACATTTAAAAAACTATTTGCCTCTCCAACAAAGGCGGTGACCATAGTAACTGACAGTTTGAAACTTAGGAGCAGAGTATTTTGTACCTAATGGAATGGGTCATGTTGGAGGGTATGTGCTTATACCTGCAAATTTGAACATTTAGAATTTCTCCCTCCATCAAACATCTTCAAGCCCCATCTTTCAAAACTGTGATCTGCATTACTGTATAACAGTGAGGCTAAGACACGATGGCACAAAATGAAAGCCTGTCAAAATAATGGAGAGGCAGTGGCTCAGTTACTCACAGGAGGCTGACAGAGAGCATGATCCTGCCCTGCTCCAGTGACTGCTTCATCCCACACATACCTCCAACATTCCATTAGGTACAAAATACTCTGCTCCTCAGTTTCAAACTGACAGTTACTATGGAAACCACCTTTGTTGGAGAGACAAATAGTTTTTTAAGTATCAGTTTATTCAATTAAACCAGGTGAGTGACAGTTGAAAGCTCAGGAGTGGATTAAATTTTACCTAATGGAAGGGGTCATGTTGGAGTATCTGCCCACATCACACAGCTCCTCCGGGGCTGAGATTTTACCAAGGGGCCGCTCACTACGAAGACACCCAGAGCACTAGCAACCAGACATCCCCACACCGGGAACTGAGGGCAACGCTCCTGTCCACTGTACCTGACCCAGGTCTGTTCTCGTCTCCTGTCTGCTGGAGTCCTGCACATGTGCATTTGTGAGGAGCAGCGTTAGCCTTTTATATAGTTGATTGCTGCATTAACTAACAAGTGAATTTATGGCAACAGGATAGAGGGCTTTAAAAAAAAATAAACATTATTATATAAATACCTTTGTTATTTAAAGTAAAATAATCAGACACGGTGATAAGCATTCATTGCTATAATTCAATTTCCTCCATATTAAAGGTAAACATGGGGGAGAACATGAAAGTACTACACAGACTATTGTTGACTAGCTCTCACTAAGGCAACGCATATGGTTTGGATTATTTAAAATGATGCTGGATTGGAGTTTTATTAAATTTAAGTTAACATCTGTTAAATTGTGAGAATAGCCTTTTTCTTGCCATCGCTGAATGCTTTGACAGAATGCTCAGGTTGCCAAATCCGTGAAAGGCCATCTGCACGGGCCGAGGTACAATACTCTGCTGCTCTCTGCAAAGATATTTCAGCAGATATCCGAAAGCCGTGAAACCTTTTTCCATGGGGACAGACACAACGTTTCCAAACACGATGACAGGGAGGCAGTTTCATACACGGAGTAACGTACAGTGATGCAGTAAACTCATTTTGCAGGTGCCATAGGGCCAGATTCACAGGTAAGACTGAAAGGGGACGTAGGCAAGAAGCCTGCGAAAGTCCCCTTGTATTTAACATCTGCACATGCGTGCGCCAGATGTTACGCAACGGATCTCCATGAAGATGGAACTCTGTTGGATATCAGTTCGACAAGGCAGAGTTTGCTTTTTGCAGGGCAAATCCCTGCAACGGAGGCGGGGTCTGCCATGCTAATAAGGCATACGGGGCAACGTGACAAACAGTGGACTGGATTCACACTTAAGAATCTTCTGCTTCTTAAGTGAGGAGAATTAGGAAATTAGCTACAGGTCATTTACGCAATCTTTGTACCATTTAGGTACGTAGATTTAGTATGTGCAGTCTTTAAAGATGGCACATAGTAGATTAGGAAGAAGGAGGCGTGCTAGTGCCGTCTTGGGGAGTGTTTAGGTAGAAGTGGGTGGGGGGAGAGATTTTGATGTTGATTAGCCGGGGAGGGCGGGGCGAGACATTCTCTGTTCCTTTATAAGAAGTAAAATACGCACAGTAAGTTAAGATAGCCTATTGCACTCTTAAATGGGTCGGCACGCACCTAGCTCTCTCTTATCTTTGAATACAACTAGTAAACTTAAGGTTGGGTTATGGATACATAAGTGTCCAAAACGCCGCATGACAGAGGGGAGTGACGAGAATTCAGTCACCTCTTCCATGCACGTATGCAAAGCGGGGATCTAAATCCGGACCATAATATTTAACGCAGGTAACCTAGGCATACAATACATTCTCCTGTAAAGCCCAATTAGCAATAATAATCAGGGCCCGGATTTATTTTTAGGGTTTTATTGAAATTGTATTGCTAAACATTCAAGTGCAATTTCCCTGTATTTAATAAAAAATATACTATTGCACTGTATAGAAAAGATCGCCATATAGCTGATTCTAAACGACAGACAAAAAAAAAATCAAGAAGAGCTAAGAAATACAGGACTCCCTTCTGATTTTCCTTATTTCCTTGTTTAGATTGCATTTCGTGTTCTGTAAATGCGCACAAGTCATTCTACTTGATAGGAATGTTCTCCGCCCTGTTCCAGACTTAAGTAAAATAACACTTTGTAATGGCTGCCGCTGACGGGGGCAATGAGTCTAAACTAGGAGTCTGGTTTTCACTGGAGCCCCTGATGGATATTCCGGGTAAGACTAGAGTAAGAAAAAAAGCGAGAGCGAAGACTCCAGAGAGAGGTAAATGCATGGAGAGTATAACCACAGTGCCAGATGGAAACAACACCAGGGCCAGATTTACTAAACTGTGGGATGGGAAAAGTGGAGATATTGCCTATAGCAACCAATCACATTCTAGTTGACATTTTCTAGTATGTAATAGGAAAGTTAGAGCTAGAATCTGATTGGTTGCTATAGGCAACATCTCTGCTTTTCCTTTCCTGTAGCTTAGTAAATCTGGCTCTAGGAATAAAGCAAGATAGAAAATGCCCAGACAGGACAGACGACAGGTAATGGAGAAAAGGCACTCACTCACACACCTGCCACAGCCACACACCACTGAAGACATAAGGGCTGGATTACACTGGAGAGGCAAGGTAACAATGGAGAGGCAAGGTAACAATGGAGAAGTAAGGTAACAATGGAGAAGCAAGGTAACAATGGAGAAGTAAGGTAATAATGCTCGTTCACTAAGTGCTAGAGAAGATATATATAAACAGTACAGGGGAGGCGTGCTAAGTGCCCTCCATAAGATCCAAGCTTCCAATGCGTCCTCAGCTATGTGAGTTGTAAGGTAGGGTTCCACTGTCGGAAAATTCCTTAAAAACAAGGGGTGTGGCCTCTTCCCGGCAGGACGTAAATCTTGATTCAGTGGGAATGCGGGGTCAGATCATCGGGGCCACTGCCCTCTGATCTCTGCAGGGCTGTAATCTGGATCCAATCCAATATTATGACATAACACACCCCAGCAAAAGTAATCGCATAAAAAAAAGATTCAACAGGAATTTCCATTGACAAAGTTTAGTTACCACTGCAGTGAGGAATTTTATTGACCATTTTTACAAGTGTCAGTATCTACAGAACAGTGCTCAATAAACCAGATTAGGATTTGGCTGCACACTTGGGACGGTGCAAATGTCAAAGCTCTTTAATTCACGGCATTACACCCTGACAAAAGGCAATGCCGCCTGATAAAAGAACGTGGCAGAGATTCCGCTTTTGCTGTGACCTGCGGCTGGCGTCACTAAATGGATTAGAGCCTAGTCACATTAGCATTTTATACAGTGCGCATCAGAAGTTTTATTTTTATATGCAGATCAACCGCACTGTGCACAAATGGAAGTAATACACAAAGAGTATGATTTATAAATCATTTACAACTGATTGGGCTGTGTACCGATGGCTATGGTAATTACCATTGTGGAGATTTTCTCAATTATAAAAGCCCCCTGCTCCTTGGCACCTCGTGCACATAATGTGCTGCAGGTTCAATCAGCAGCCAAAGATTAGCCTTAACATTTGCCTAAAATGAATGTCACAGAGATATTGATGTGCTATATGGCAATTATGATGTAACACTCCAGTGAGTACATATTTTCCGCTGTCATTTGCACTTCAAAGTTTCGACTTTATTTACACCTTTTTCAGAGTGCGGTGCGTGATATCCTTTATAATGGCATTAGACCAAAGGGCTGAAAATAAAAAAAACATTATGTAAATTCAATGAACTGTGTCACCGCTCAGACCTTTGCTCTCAAACCTGTGCATGATTTTAAAATGATTTAACATGAGTCCTTATTCACCCCCCATCCCTATGAAAATAATATGGGGTGTGGTATATGGCTTTTATCAGTGGAAAAACCTATCCCAGTAGACTTCTGATGTAGCAAAAACGCTAAGGGCCAGATTTACTAAACTGCACAAAAGGAAAAATAGAGATGCTGCCCATAGCAACCAATCAAATTCTAGCTGACGTTCTCTAGTACGTATTAGTAACATGATATCTAGAATCCAGGGTTACCAACTCTCCCGGAATGTCCGGGAGACTTCCAAAATTCGGGTAATTCTCCCGAAATTCCAGGAGAGCCAGCAAATCTCCTGCAGTGGGCTTGAGGCCATTGGGCCTGATCCAGACCTACGCCCACCGTCGCTAGGACGGCGGGGCATAAGCGTAAGATTGACTGAAAAGCCGATCTGCGCATGTGCCAGGCAGATGTTGCCCGGCGTCGCTACGGCAACGCCCGATCGTGGATCGGGCGCCCGTAGCAGCGCCCTAGGGACGCTGGAGGAGACGTCCCCCAGCGTCCCTACGTTCAGGTTAGTGTAGGTGGGCG
>WWET01000130.1:835796-860708 GCA_011038615.1 Limnodynastes dumerilii | reverse complement strand
GCGTCCCCTCCCCCCGCCCCCCCCCCTGTGCGGGCGTATAGCCCCTTTCTTCCGCCGGCTGAAGGCTACCCTAACTTCAGCCGGCGTAAGGAAGGGGCCATACACTCGCACATTTAGCTCCCCCCGCCCACCTACACTAACCTCAACGTACGGACGCTGGGGGACGTCTACAGCGCTGCTACGGACGCCCGATCGGGCGTTGCCATAGCAACATCTGCCCGGCGCATGCGCAGATCGGCTGAAAAGCCGATCTTACGCTTACGTAAGGACGGCGGGCGTAGGTCTGGATCAGGCCCTAAGGCCTCGATCCTCAGCTACATCCGAGAGGGGAATTACATACTGCTCGTACATAATTCCCCTTATTTGAAGGTAGTACGCATTCGCACATCCTTCTTACATCACTGTAAGGGTCGGCGTACGTAACAAACGTTACATACGCTGGCTCTTACGAAAAGGGGGCTTTCCCTCCCATTACGTATGTCGTATCTCCGCCGTGAAGGCAGAGATAGACATGCTAATGAGGGGACGGGGCGGGGGAAACCCGGTTACCATCAGGTATGCAGCCGTAAGGCCGCACATGTGATCGTAAAAGCGAAGGTAGGAATCTGGACATGTAAGTGTCCAGATTTACTACCGAGAGCGTGGAGTGCAGGGGGCGTACACTCCCCGCTCCGAGAACGGCCATACTGACCTCGGGGCGCCCGTAGATCTGGATCCGGCCCAAAGCGCGATCCAGTTCATTCCAATGTATGTGTTGCTGTGTGTGCGTCAGCAAATCACCTGTGATTTTCACTTGATAACACGCAATCGCAACATTTCTATGCATATCGACTTTTCCAACTGTGGATGCGGTTTGCCGATAATCCCAAAATACCATCGTATGGCAGCTGAATGGCAGCCCCTTAGTGTAATTTAGGATTTGGTCCTATGTAACAAAGACAGATCAGCACCTAACTCCCCCGTCCTGCCCCTAATATGTCCCTGTTTTTAGGTACCTTATGGCACTTAAGAGGGCAATAGGGCTACCTTAACTAACCGTGCGTAGTTTCCTTCTTAAGAAATACACTACGCACAGACATTGCCTCTCCCCGCCCTCCCCGGCTAATTTAAATACCTCCCCCTCCCACTTCTACCTAAGCACTCCCCGATGCGGCACCACGCCACCTCTCTCTAACTAAACTACTACCTAACTGCCATGTAGAATGCGTAAATGACCTACCACACATGCGTAGCAGGTCATTTCACAAATATCCGCACCTAAGAAGCAGAAGGTGTGAATACAGCCCAAAGAATCAAAGTATCTGTTCTGGAATTTCTCACTGTGTTCCGGAACATCTCACTATTAATCAAAACCTCCATTTACGGGGTCTGATCCTCATTTTATAACGTTGGCAGACTTAAGTCCCCTTCAACATTACATCTGCGCATATTCACAGCAGATGTTACACTACGGATATCTGTGTAGAGAGGGCGGCACTTCAATTCCGCAAGCCGAATCCCCACCAGACAGGCGGATATAGGCATGTAAAAGAAGTGCTGGGGATGGTGTTAAGTGGTTCCGCCCAGATCTGTGTTCAGGACCCGCACCTCTGCCTATCAATACTGTGAGCCATAGCTTTACGGAGGATGAACAGGGAGTGATGATGTAATTCACGTCGTCAAACCCAGTCTTACCCATCATTACAATATAAATTGTGGCAATGATAGATGGGGGGTGGGGTCAGAAGTTGATATGTATAATTCAAGCCCTGCCCCAAGCTGCAAGCTCCTCCTTCTTCTCCCCAAATTCTCCCAAAGGAAAGAAATGTAAAGTCAGCGACTATGCTTATTGGGTCTGATCCAGACTTAAGATAGCTTTACGTACGCATGCGTGCCTAAGGTACACTCTACTAAGGATAATGCCCCCCCCACTACCCTCGCTTGCTCATAACTTAGCTGCCTTATGTGTTCAGAACTCTACCTTAACTTTTCCTTGCGTATCTCTGGCCTTTGGGATGTAGGGATGTCACACCCTATCATACAAGTTACGTATGATCCGAATTACGATGAGTAACATCTGCAGTGCCGCATGCATAAATTGCCCATTATTCTTAAGTCTGGATCAGGCCCATTATGCTTAATTATTTGGGGATACACATCTCTGCTGCTGTATTCTGAAGTTTGCCTTTCCTTGTTCCCTACATTGCCCTTAAGAATGAAATCATTTTTTGTGCAGTGCTTTATTTCCCCATTGTATGATGACACATTATAAACACACAATAATAACACAAGGCTTTGCTGTTACTGACCTACTTGCATTCTTCTTTGTTGATAGTGGCAGAGTGATCTGCTGTGTCATGTGCTCCCACTTGGATTTCAGTGCTCATTTAGAAATGGCCAAGCAGAAAAGCCCCTTTCAAGTGTTTCCTTTATCGAACCTCACATCAGACAGTGCTTATCACAGAACAAATAAATGTGCTATATAGAACTCAAGCTGTGCAAGCATTTGTTGGCATTTGCTTGGCAGACAAAAGTCAGGAGAGTGGCTCTTCCAGCAGCAAACAAAAACGGAGGCCACTGGAATGGAAGTTATTCAGTAAAGCGAGATAACATTATAGCTACGTTCATGTGGGAAATCTTCCGGATCTGTCTGACAGATTATGGGAATAATATTTCACGCTAACTTGTTTAAATTTAAAGACCCTATAAAGAGAGATGTCACAAAAAGCTGAAATATTTATAAAGCAACATAAACAGGTCTTTTTACTCTGTAAGGGCCCTATTCAGATCTCCACGCATTTCCCGTACGCATGGAGTTCAGGCAGTCTGCGCGGAAGAGTGGAGGGAACGCCCGTCACTTCCCTCTCTTGTACAGTGATAACAACACTTATGCTGCCGTAACCCTACCTTAAGTGTCTTGTGCGGATCAGGGAGCAGGTCCAGAATAACGCTTGTGAGCGAATTTACGCGTGGCAGACACGTAAAATCACGTTTTGGTAAGTACTGCGCATGTGCACCATAGAAAATACGCTCAGTAATGTAGCGTAAATGTGAACGTATGGGCCATTTACGTATGTGTCATGTAAATCCGTACATGTGGGCGAGGCAATTTTACGTGTGTCTAAAATACGTCTAAAATACGCTAGTTACTTTTTCCACGCAAATTACGTAGTATTTACACACGTTAATACTTTAGGCATGGACTTGTGAATTGCACCTAGGGACATACGTACAGAGGGGCGGAGTTTTTATCCAGACAGTAGAAATTCCGTGAAAAATAGGTGGGGGGGGCGTTTAAATGGGCATATGAGGGCGTGGTTAGATAAATACGCACATACGTAACATGCGTGTAAGTACACATGTAGTGTTAAGGGTGCCCTATGGAGGTGGAAATCACAGAAAAGCCGTCCAGCCGAAGGGAGTGTTATTGGTGTTGCCTTGCTACATATGTGTGTAAAAACGCGCACGTAGTAAATACGGATCTCTGAATCCGGTCCCCTATGCATAACATCTGGCATGTGCATTGCCGGATAATCACATGACTTCCAGCAATCAGCGTGTGGAAGTCAGGTGACTTTATTAAGTCTGAAAACTAAATGTAAATAAGATACTGCAACTGTAATGAACCCTACGAGGTAAAGCAGATAATTGATATATTTATACTTATTTATATATGGAAATCTTTATTCTGCCTTCTTACTAAACAATGGATTTTCAGCATATTTATTGTAACAATTTAATATTCACAATTATTATGATAATATCTATTACATATGTTATATCCTTCACTTCTACATTATAATAGGTGTTGCACAAAGCTACAATATCTGAATATGTTGATCCAGGGCCTTTTATAACATGTTCTTGGGGCTGCCAACATAGATGATTAGAACAGTTACAAGGTCAGATAATATAGTATCATGTCAGGGGCATGGCTGATCCCCCCAAATATCCATAGGTGTCTACTGAAACAACAATGCATATAACTATACTAGCATATCTATTTTATTATCATATTGTCAATATCATATGTTGTTGTTATTGGTTACTCAATGGTAATAATAGTAGCTTTGTACTGAATCACATGGTTGTTAACGTTTTGCAAATAAATATCAGGAAGTTCGTGGTAGCACTATGAAGGCTGGTGTGTCCTGTACCACCAAAGGGGTGTGTCCTGTGCCCCCAAAGGGGTGTGTCCCATGAATAGCTCCACCCACAGGTGTGTCTAGCACTGACAGGAAAACTATTTCTCAGTAAAAACAGCAGCATCAATATTAATTCATTGTTAAATTGTCAGTGAATGAATACTTTCAGTATCTATTGTGAGTACTGCGTCTGTCCGGACACAGATCCATGTAAAAGTGGTGTTCCCAGCCCCTGTCCCTTCATTTGCATACCTATGCCTGCCTGTATGGCGGGGATTCAGCATGCGGAAGTGAAGGGCCGACCCCTTCATCAGAACTTCTAACGTACGGCACTGAGTTCTTCCGTACATTAGTAGGTTGCGTAACATCTTATCAGGGGTGTTACGCAAATGACTTACGTAAGTCCCCTGACTTTCTTATTGTAGATCCAGCCTTATGTCTCTAGGAGTGCGGCCCATACACAATGTCTGCATTTGAACATTCACACTGTCCTGCTATGAAATGGAGCAGCACACTGGCTTAGAAACTTTTACTAATGAATGGGTAAATGTGCTGATTTTGTTTTATGGGCATACTTACCCATCCATTAATTCAGAAACCGCTGCCGCAGACCCGTCGCACTGCCGCAGATCCGCCAAACCCAGGTGAGTGTTACAGGGAAGTCTATGGGGAGTATTAGGGTTAGCTTAAGGGAAGGGCAGTCTTGAGGTTAGGATGCGGGGAGGGGAAAGGAGACTTAGGATCAGGCTGTGGGGAAGAGAGTCTTAGGATCAGGATGTGGGGAAGGGAGTCTTAGGGTCAGGATGCGGAGAGGAGAGGGTTATGGTAATGGAAGGGGAGGCTTAGGGTTAGGGTAATGGAAGGGAAGGCTTAGGGTTAGGGTAAAGGAAGGGGAGGCTTAGGGTTATGGTAATGGAAGGGGAGGCTTAGAGTTAGGGTTACGTTAATACTTACCATTCACTGCCGCATCTTTGTTCTTCGGAGGATCAATTGCTCCTCCTCAGTGAGGATTTGGAAGCCAGTTCCCAACAGGCTGGTATAAAATGGCCCTGTGAAAAGTCTCACACCCATGCACACCCATGTGCTACAGTAAGTGTTGGTAAAACCTTTATTTACATATTTCTATTTCCGATTTTCACACTGTTCTCACATAAAATGGGGACATGTGGAAATATTAAGGTCGAGTAATGCGATCCTAAGGTCCTAATCTCTTAAGTCCCCAGGAAATGCTTTTCATTTTGCACTGTTTTAATAAATTCCCAGTGTCATAATGTATAAAGTTATGTGCGCTTGTTACACTAATCAATTAATGAGAAATAATGTGTTAAAGCATAAAAACATAGAACCGGATCCAGAATGACCAAATGTGGGCTTTTTACATACCCTGGCAAAACATCCGCTTTTCAGTACACACACACACACACACATTCAAAATCTATACACAACTTAAGCAGCTGAGATGAATATTATAGAAAAAATAGACAAAAAAATGGACAATTAGCAAGTACAGTGAAACACCACAATAAGCGTGAGGGAAAAAAATAATCAGCTGTGCAAAATAGATTAATGTTCCGGTAGAGAATAATAAATCTCAGGACACTATTGCTTATGCAGTGGTAAAAATATGCCACATAGGATATCATATAATCTTTCAAAGAAATCATATTTAAGCAGGATCCAGCGTTTGAAAGTCTGTACGTGCGGAGGGAATGGGCTCCCTTCACATGTATGGAACTTAGGATTGCACAGTGATCGTTAACAGAATTCCACTGCTGCTGTGGACAGAGTTCAGACTACTGGCAGCAGATTTCTGGATGCGGTTCATAATGGGGTACAATGAATTTCCCACAGAAACAGGCATCAGCTTTAGTATTAGGCAATCTCCAGGTTCATGCATAGGAATTGAATACCCCTCTCACATATCAGCAAGCTAAATCAAACCTGACACATAAAAAGTCTTAGGGTCAGGCTGTGGGGAAGGGAGTCTTAGGGTCAGGCTGCAGGGAGGGGAGTCTTAGGGTCAGGCTGCGAGGAGGCTTAGGGTTAGGGTAATGAAAGGTAAGGGTTTGGGTAAGGCTTAGGATAAAGGTTGGAGTTACATTAATACTCACCATTCACCGCTCCATCTTTGTGTTTGGGAGGATCGTCTCCTGTGCGAGGCAGAAAAAAACCAATATTAACGAGTTTGCAACTAGCTTGTATGAAACGGATCTTGCGAAAAAGGGCCGTTCTAAGCGGAGACCCCCCCCCCCCTCAGCGTGACCCTCAGAACGCAAGTCTCCACAGCTCATATTGTGCTCCTTTACATTTGCAGTCTTCAGTTCTGAGCCCTCAGAGACACCTTCCTTCATCTGTTTTTACCTCTTACCCCTGCATCGGCCCCCTCAGTGCTTCAGACTCCCTCTGCTCTCAAAACAACAGCACAACTCCGAAATCTGCTACGGGAGCCGGCAATGCCTCGCTACGCCTCTAGACATGACTTCATTACCTTAGAAGTATGACTGAAAATACCTTGGCACTTTAACTATTTGGAACAACAGTGACACAAATTCCAAAAATAAACCAGAAAAAATGACTGGCTGGAAAGTATCTGTGTTCTCATCTGCTTGGAGTACTTTCAGCAGCTTTAAGAAAAATGCGTAGGCTCCTGGCAGAAAACAAAGAGAGAAAAAAAAGCTATTATGTTGCTAATTTGAATGGGAAAAAACGCCTAGGTGAAATATAACATAAATCATTTTGTTTATCCCCGTCGGATACATATTCTGAAATATTTCGCTCACATAATGGAATTATCTGAACACAACTATTCTTGTGTAGCCATGGATATAATAATGGTGTATTTAATATGCTCTGGGCTACGCAGAACTCCAACTGACAATATATTTGGATTCTAAAAGGAAAACAGCACAACACAGGGCAAGCACCATCTAAGTTCTCCAAACCCTGGCCCGGATTCACAATGACCTAGTTTTCGTCTTACGTACGTTGTTTTAAGAATTGAGCCACTAAAGACCGCACTTCCGCAATCTACGTACAGAAATGGTACGTAGATAGTGCAAATAAGCTACCACGCATGCGTAGTAGCTCAATTCTTAAAACAACGTACGTACGTACCCGTCACAAACCCTGCTAAAAAAGCAGCCTATACCGGGTATAAATATTAATGTCAGCTTCTCACTCTACCCCCTTAACAAACCAGGGAAAAAAAAAACACAGCAGCTGGAGGTCTTGCACATTTAATCAGACAGTTATCTCCAAAATTATGCTTACATTAAAAATCAAGTGCATGGAAATGTCTCTGTGCAATCAGAATGATAACAGGAAACGCTGATCATATTTCCAAGACAAAAATAGCTTATTCAAGGCCGTTAATGGAAGCTATCATATATTATGACGACACTCTGCACTCTTTACATTCATGGAATGTTTTTACTAATGGAAGTCATAGACTATCATAATACATATGGCTACATATATTAATTTATTATTTTATTAACAGGTTTTTATATAGCGCTGATCAGATGCCGTAGCGCTTTACAGAGAATATTTCACATTCCCTGACCCATTGGAAATGCATTGTAAGTTCCCTAATACAGACATACGCACACACACACAATCAGCAGCCAATTAAGCTACCAGCATGTTTTTGGAGTGTGGGAGGAAACCGGAGCACCTGGAGGAAAACCCATGCAAACACGGGGAGAACATACAAACTCCACACAGATAAGGCCTAGGCTGGGAATTGAACTCATAACCTCTGCGCTTTGAGATACAAGTGCTACTCACTGAGGGTCGAAATTCAGAGATGCGTTTGTTCAAAAGTACGCAATTACACGCACGCACGTAGCAAGCCAACACCCCCCAACACCCATGACACTCCACTCTCACGGCCATGCAATCATAGACTTACACCTCCATAGACCGCCTCTAACTTTACATGTGTACGTACGTGTGTATATGTATGCCGTACATGTGATTCTATGTAACCGCGCCCTCAAAGCCTCATTTAAATGCCGCCCCCCACCCTCTTTCACGTAACTTTTCAGGTACGTATTTCAACCCCGCCCCTCCATACGTATGTCCCCAAGTACGATTCAAATGTCCGTGCATAAAACACTTACGTGTGTATATTCTCCGTAAATAACGTAAAAAAGTCACTACAAATGCGCAATTAAAACGTACATAAAAATACGCAATCCCCTTGACGTGAAAATGGATCTATGAATACGACCCGGAGCCAGTGTACTGCCCCAAGTTTTGTATCAGTGCACCTGTGTAAAAGGGCCCCATCGAGATCTGTACACAAATGAGCACGCAATGTGTGTCAGAGATGCATTAGACAGAGAGGGCTGTGCTGCATGTAATCATCTGAGTGAGTAGCATTCAACTGCAGCACGTTGTGTGCACACAGTCAATCGTGTAGCCGCTATGTGACTGTATACGCTATGTGACCATATGAGCAGGGTTGTACACTGCATATTATACTGGTTTCAATATAAAATTAAAGAAACAAGAAACATTTTTAAAAAGAAAAAATGTTTAATGTGCAGAAAAGACCCGAATCATTATACTCCAGCAGCTATTTAAAACATTTAATATTGAGTCTAAAGTATGAGCTATAAACGCAATTGCCAGAAGTAGGGTGTAGGGTTTCCCTGCCTCGCCCTTACTGTACACTGACTACATGCCTCCTCGTCTTCCTCCTACGTGCGTTTCTATGTAACCGCGCCCTCAAAGCCTCATTTAAATGCCCCCCCACCCTCTTTCATGTAACTTTTCAGGTACGTATTTCAACCCCGCCCCTCCATACGTATGTCCCCAAGTGTGATTCAAATGTCCATGCATAAAACACTTACGTGTGTATATTCTCCGTAAATAACGTAAAAAAGTCACTACAAATGCGCAATTAAAACGTACATAAAAATACGCAATCCCCTTGACGTGAAAATGGATCTATGAATACGACCCTGAGCCAGTGTACTGCCCCAAGTTTTGTATCAGTGCACCTGTGTAAAAGGGCCCCATCGAAATCTGTGCACAAATGAGCACGCAACGTGTGTCAGAGATGCATTAGACAGAGAGGGCCGTGCTGCATACACAAGACCTCTAATTCCCATTCAACTGCAGCACGTTGTATGCACACAGTCAATCGTGTAGCCGCTATGTGACTAGGAAGTAGGGTGTAGGGTTTCCCTGCCTCGCCCTTACTGTACACTGACTACATGCCTCCTCGTCTTCCTCCCATGACATGCCTTTTAGAACACAAGCCACCCCAGCTCAAACTGCGTTAGGGTGTGAATAGGTCACGATGGCGTTCTCCTCTGCACATGTGTAGAGTGAACTTATGCAGAGATACGCTATATGAGCTGACGTAGGCTCATCTCTGTACTGCGCGCTTACTTCTAACACTAGATAAGCCCCAGTTTCTTTATACAGATGAAGATGTGGAGCACTGTCCTGGTGCATTAATGGATGATCATCTGTCTTGACTTTTCCCTCTTGTCCGTGTGCTGCTCGATTGGTATGCAGACTTCTGGAAAACTGAATTGGCGACAGCTTCCAACAGGGGCTGGTTGCACTTGCAAGTGGGATTTCATTGTAATACAATGTATAGGTATCACAAGTCTGTAGCTGGTAGGGAAGCAGGTAGTAGTGTGTTTGCTTGGGTGCGTAGATACAGCTTGTCTGTGATAGAAGATCCACTTACATTATGCATTTAGATTTCCGAATGCTTGGAAAAAAAATCAGTCCTTGGTCTATAGTTATGATAGAGGACTAGATCCAGAGTTAGGAGCGACAGGGTACTTACACACACACACACCATTTGCATAAGTACCCTGTGCGTTCTTACTGTGCATGAGCAGGGAGGACTATTATGCATGGAAACACAGGCTATTCTGTGCAGCGGCTGCATTGCATTAATTGAGATCTGCCATCTGGGAGTGCAGCCACAGCATAGATATAGAGATTGGTACATCAGCAAAGCCAAGGTAAGTCAATTAAAGAATCAATAAGGAATGGCCGGGAAATGGAGAGAAAGGATGGCTGGAAACATACAAGGAGGTAAGGGGGGTGAAAGGATGGCTAAAGACATTCAAGGGGGTGAAAGAATGGCTGGAGACATACAAGGGGGTAACAGGATAGCTGGGACATTCAAGGTGATGAAAGAATGACTGGGGCATGAAAGGGTGTGTAAGGGTGGCTGGGATATGCAAAGAGGTGGGGGGGGGGGTGGAGACATACAGGGGGGGGTGTGGAGACATACAAGAGGGGTGAAAGATGGCCGTTTATGTATCCATTTGGTTTTCTGCTCTTTTAATAATGTTAATAAATTATTTCTATCCTTGATATAGACTCTAACATATCATGCAGTGTTTTACAATTAAAGAATGTTATTAAATTATTATTTAAGATATAGGTTACTTTTGTCCTGAATGCTGGGAGATATGTCACACTCCGGTGAGTGGGCGCTGCACATCTCTGGCAATGGTGTATGCAGCTTTGCAGGTTTTATTCTGTAGATAGCCTAGTGCTTTAAACCTACTTGACATCCCCCCAATGAGCTCACACTCCAAATGGCTTTGAACACACCATTTTTGGTGAAATACAAAAGTATGTCTATGAGGGGGGAGAGAAGTTGCTGTACTAGCACCCAGGATTCCTCTTGGTGGCCCTGGTTTTGGCCATTTTGTTAGCACTCCTTTACCTTACACTGCACCATAATAGGCCTGATAATGAGAGCCAATAGTCAGCTGAACCTTCCAATAATCTTGTAGTATGTGGCTATTTTCACCAAAACGGGTTGAAGAGAAAATATAACATATACAAAATAAGGTGAACGCATTGTACAATCGCTGTATCAGTGTCTACTGCAGACAATAGTGCATCCAGAAATGAACAAACCTTTGCAGTGATTTCAGTTTTTGTTATTATGCTCTACCTGCTCGGATTAGATTTTCCCTGATTAGCATAGCAATTTGCAATACGTTTTTCAATTAGCGCTAATCAATTTGAGCTGCCAAAAAAGAACACTTTCTGCTGTATAAAAGTCTAAAGATGCTAATGAGGACTTCACATACCTATGTCATCCCCAGCACCAGTTTCTAAATGTAAATCTTTCCCCTTAATTACTTTCTGCATGACAGCTTGGAAAAAAAGGGACAACTTATGAGTCATAATTCAGCTAAGTTTACCATGACAGCACGTTTAAAGGCCTAAGGAGACCTGTAATAAAGGAAAAGCACAAGCATTTTTTGTGAAAACAATACATTTTTTTCTGTATACACCAGAGGTGGACAGACATCAATCACTGAGCCTTCCTTTCTGTATAAAGTATAGCTATTGAAACATTAAAGGAGTATACAGGTAGATGCCCTTTAAAGCCAGTGCTCTCAAATAGTAGAGATGACTCAATATATAAAAGTGGGCCTGATTCTAAGTTAATAAAGTCACATGACTTCCGCAATATGCTTGTGGAAGTCAAGTGATTTTCATGAAGCATGCATGCCTGCGCCAGATGTTCCTCATCCATACTCTGTGTGGGGGAGGGGGACGTTCCACTAAGTAAGACCCGCACAGATTGGCACTCGGACAGATGTAGATCTGTGCGGATATTTTAGGGCAGGGTTCTAGACACGTGTTCAGAACTCCGCATGTTGGAGGGTTGTGGCAGGGTAGCTCTCTCCCCTCTTATGTGTGGACTTAGTGAAATCCGTGCAGGGTAGCCTCCAGAATTGGTGGGGCCCCGAACACACCAGTGGAGCCCTGCCCCCCTATGTGACGTTACTGGTGGTCACTTGGGCAGGGCCCCGCACACCTGAATTACCGTCTCGCCGGTGTGCAGGGAAGATGGCACTGTATTGATGGCGGGCCCCCATCAGCTGCGGGCACGGGACTGTATTCCCAACTGCCTCCCTGATGGCGACCATGCCTCCGTGCATGCGAAAAATGCTCAGAGGTCAGGATCAGGTCCATAATCGCAAAGTGACTGCAGCCCTGAATGCAGCACAATCAGAGATCTGATAGCGAAATAAAAAATAACCCCCTTAAACCTGGTACTATTTCAGCGTTGGTGGCACCATATTCTCTTTTTCATTTTTCAGATCACTCCCTTCACACATACAGACCCAGCTCCATGGTGAGTAACTGAGAATCCTACGAAATGGCTTCCATAAACCCTTACAGCCCCCTCCCACCATACGTACACAAGTACCCAAAGCGCCTTTGGAAACACTACATGGAAAACTGGATCCTAAGGGGAAGCAGTTGCCGATCTGACTGGCCCTATTTAGAGAATGATGCAGTCGCCAGCTGAATGGTGGCTGTATCATTGTTCGAAACAATCTGCACATAGAAAATTGATATTATGTCCCAATAGCTACAGGCCATGGAAGTTCTGGCAGGTACATTAGGGTTACGTTGTGGCAGCTGCAGTGGGTTTAAGGTTAAGGTTAAAGTTAGGGCTTAAGGGGAAGGTTAGGTTTGGGCAGTGGGGCATGGAGGGTTAGGGTTAGGCTGTGGAGCATGAAGGGTTAGGGTTAGGTTGCAGGGCATGGAGGCTTAGGGTTAGGCTGCGGGGCAAAGAGGGTTACGGTTAGGCTGCAGAGCATGGAGAGTCAGGGTTAGGCTGTAGAACATTTAGGATTAGGATTGATTAAGGTAAAGGTTAGGGTTGCGAGGAATGAAGGGTTAGGAAAGGGTTAAGGGTGGTGTTAGTTTAAAACACTTACCTTTCGGCAGATGTCTCTTTGTGACTGCAGGAGTCGCATCAATGCCGCTTACAATAACAGAGACTGACAAAAAGATCACCGGCAAACCACATCCATCCTGAGGATGAAGTTCCGCGCTTTACCAGGCCTGGCCTGACCAGATTTTACCCCCATTGGACTGCCAAAGAGCGCCTCTTCATGCAGACCCATGGAGCAGGCATGCGTAACGTATACATTTATAAAAAGAGCATGTTACCTTCAGATATTCAAATTGTGTCCTTTAAAGTTTTTCTCTTAATTGGAAGTCTTACAAGAGCCTAACTTTTTTCCTGGCTTATAGCGAGAATGTAACATATAGCAGGCGATTTCTGCCGGGTACTGAAATCAATTGCACTCTAGGGGGCATCCTGATTATGGTTTTAATATTATAGAATATTTTGAGTGCAATTGATTAAAGATTACTGCAAATAATCAGTCTAGTGCAAAACAAAAACCTTGTATAATTTCAGCTTTGTGTGATGTCATGTATGACCTTGCTAGGGAAGAAACTATCTGGAAGCAATGCAAAGTGCTTCAAGTTAGTTTGATTTTAATATCATTTTAATATTAGCTTTTCACTTGAGGTTGAATTAGTTTGCCAGGGACACTGTCTGGCTGCCACATAATTTCATTAAGATGGCCAGTCATCTAGGGAGAGTTGAAAGTTATGTTAAATTGCACTGGAGGCTTTGATCACTGAAGCTTCCTGTGTCATAAATAACCCTTTGTTATTCCTTTAACTTTTTAATATCCAGAACCACAAATACCTCTCTGCAAGTTTCTGGAAGAACAAAGGCAACATCTACAATATAATGATCATTTATTGCATTGGGTGCGACCAAAGTATTGCGATATTACAAATATGTGCTGCCCATCGATGCAAATGCACCATATGTTGAAAGGCATTAGACTGAATAGCCAGATGCTGGAGTTACTTAGTAGAGCACACACAAAAAAGGCAGCATTTTTCCCAATCTGGTTAGTTCTTTCAAGCGTAAAACAGGCAGAATGGGAGAATCTGGGGGAAATGAATGAAGTTTGAACAGAGCAGAACAAAAGTTGTTATGCAGAGTTTTAAAACCAATTTAATAGCCAAATATTTATTTTCATATCCAAAGCATTAAAATAAAATGCTCATAACAGTTATACCCCAGCTATGCAATGCAGCTTAAAAGGCTAAGCCTAAGGGAAGTGTAATTAGATGGTGTACAACTCCAGACGCTTAAATGTATTACCTCCTGACCAGGGGATGGATCCAGACTTAAGAAGGAGCTTGAAATTAAGGACCGGGTTCAAAGATATGATTTTGCTACTTTTTCTGTGCGTATTTTTAGGATCGTAGTAGTAACTTTTTTCACGCAAGTTACGTAGGATTTAGGCACGGAAGTCCATTAGGCACGGATTTCTTAAATGTACTTAGTGACATATGTACGGAGGGGTGTGGTTATCATCCGTACGTGCAAAGGTACATGAAACTGGGTGAGGGGAGGCATTTAAATGGCCTTTTGAGGGTGTGGTTAGTAATGTACGCACGTACCTAAGCAACTTAGGCACTTATACACGCCCATAGCGTTAAGGGTGCTCTATGGAAGCATAACTCACAAAAATCCATCCATGCAAGGGGAGTGTCATGGGGTGTGGCCTTGCAATGTAGGTGTGTAGATTTGCGTACTCTTTCACATGTATCTGTACATGTAAATGTATTATCTCCTGACCAGATTTGTAAAGATGTAAACTGTTAAAGAATTTTTATAGATATAACCATTAAAAAATGAATACCAACAATTCACCGAAATATACCCTAATAAACGCTACATTGCCTATATGCAGAAAAATGCACAGCTTCATTATGCACAAATCAGCACAGATGTCATAGAGCAGAGATATGTGAGGCTCTGAGGGGGGATGTGTCCCTGTGAAATACTTTAATTATGCGTAGATAGGGTCATGACCAAAGCAAGTAGTATACCAGTGTTGGCTAACCTGTGACACTCCAGGTGTTGTGAAACTATAAGTCCCAGCAATCCTTAACTGCAAAAGCATAGCGGATACCTGACAAAGCATGCTGGGAATTGTAGTTTCCCAACACATGGCGTGCCACAGGTTAGCCAACACTGTAGTATACAGTAGGTGTGCCAGTATCAAGCACTTGGTGAAAATTATCCCCTGGAACTGGATGATATTGGTTACAGCCCTTAGCAGGGGCAGAATTATCACTGGTGCAACAGGTGCATGCTGATACAAGGGCCCACAGCCGTCATCACTGCACCGCCGAAGCTCCCCATCGTGTTACCTGGGATACCATCAGGGTCAAAGCATATTTTTTTGCACCTGGGCCTACAACTCGCTAGTTTTGCCTTTGCCCCTTACAGAGCTCTAGATAGGCTCCCCAATGGCAGATCTCCAGTTTCTCCTAGGGGCACAAACAAATGAAATTATTATCTAATTATCTCAGTCCAGATTCACAGTTACGTAGTTTTCATCTTACGTACGTTGTTTTAAGAATTGAGATACTACACATGCGTAATAGCTTATTATTATTATTACGCTGTAGGAACTTTTTTCTAACATCTAATAGACTGGACTTCTGGTACGCAGGGGGGGTTTTTCATGTGTGCAACTGGTTTATTATTTTCTTACCTTTTAAAAGCAGTTTTAATTGGTATTTATGTTTTAAAGTTTTTTTTAAAGTTTTTTCTGTAATTAATAAATTAGGGTCTGTGAACGTATTAGTGTCTGTGAACGTATTACACTATTTTTTTCCTTTCTCTCTTATTGCATACACCTGAGAGATTGAAGAGAAGACGTTGGAGGCATAGTGTTAAACTATCCATCTAGTAATACAGCTGCCTGCACTCTAAACTGTGGGGGATTACCATATGAACTGTTGCCTTTGAGGGACTGCACATATCATTGGTGGTATTAGGTATATTTTATGGTTAGAGCGCGGGTAGGTCTTAAATTAAAGTTTTTCTATAGATTGTATGTTCAAGGGGTAGGTAGAATCCCCTCATTTTAGGACCACCCTGCAGCTCTGTTTTAGCGCTGGGTCTTGCCACTCACTTTTTTATCCAAATGTCCAGGAACAGGCTATGGTTAAACAGACGCATTGAAACCTGTGGCACGGGGGGGTTGTGTAAACTGAGTTGAAATAACTAATTTGTGCAATAAGTGCTCTTGTAAGTCAGTTCTTATCTGTCATGTATTGATGCACTGTAATAGAATAATTACCGTGTGAGAATGGGAGCTGTTATTTTTCTCCCAATATTATTCATTTTATTTATTTGTCTAATTATTATATTTTGTGACTTATTTGCATACAATTTTGATTACAGTTCACCCTCTCTTTCACAACATACAGAGCTGTCAGGAGAGAATCTTGTTTTACATATAAAGGAAACTGCACAGAGGTTCAAAGTTCCTCTGAGTTCCACTTGTCATGATTCTCCCAAAGGATAGGCTAAGACATGTTAGCATCACCCAATGTCTGAGGTGTAGGACTTCCACTAGTAGGGTCTTAGTTGTAGTCAACTGCATGTATGAATGCACAGAGTAGGGACACCAAAATGAGGATAGAGAAGTGATAATAAACAAGAGAATAGTCTGGAACAGTAGTGAAGTATTTAGACATGGGGCCAGATTTACTAAGCTGCGGGTTTGGAAAAGTGGAGATGTTGCCTATAGCAACCAATCAGATTCTAGCTCTCACTTTCCTATTACATACTAGAGAATGTCAGCTAAAATCTGATTGGTTGCTATGGGCAACATCTCCACTTTTCCAAACCAGCAGCTTAGTAAATCTGGCCCTTGCTGTGTACTGGTTACACCAATCAGCTGTGTTCATTTAATGACACAGACAATCAACGTGCTGGAGTAGATTCCGAGTAAAGGAAGTCCTGGAATAGTGCTGGTTACACAGCCCAGCTGAGCGCGCTACATAGTTCTGATTACACAGACATCCTGTATAGAGAGAACTCATACAAGGGGTAAAATAGGATGTAAGTCATATTTAAGTAGGACACTTTAAGCTAATGCTACACAATGTTCTGCTACCATTTTGGTGTTCTGAGCAAGTTTAAATGCAGTAGCCTGCTAAAGCCAGGGATAGGGCACATGTCAATGACTAAGCCAAGACTGTCACTGCGAGATGCAAAACCCAACTGTGACCTCTGGAAGAAGCCCCTAGACAGGATGCCAGTAAGTACTGTCCATGGTCCAGCACCAGACAGTCCTGCCCCTTGTACATCCCTTTATCAACTTAAGGAATGGGACATTGAAATAAAACATCAGTAGTAACAATGGGCTGGATCCAGGCTTAAGTGAGTGCTTGAAATGAGTTACTCCTGGGCTAAACCATGTTGATTGCAGGGGAGTTATATTTCATCTGTTGTAAAAAGTATTAGAGCTGAGAGATGATGTTTCCTATCCCAAGTCTAAATGACAGTGTGATAGTAAAGCTGGTCAGTATCTGTGTGCAGTAAGCAATTTAAAGATATATCTCTGCATGCAAAGCATACAATTTACTTGACTCTCCCTGCAATCAACATGGTTTAGTCCAGGAGTAACTAAATGCAATTTTGCACTTACTTAAGTCTGGATCCAGCCCAATGATTTTAACATTGGTCACAAATCATTGTTTAGCCCTAAACATTGGTTCTGGAAGCAATGTTTTATAAACATATAAATACTTAAACATAAAAAAACACTTTTAAACTTCTGAAATCATCCTTATAAGTAAAACATGTTTTTGGTATAAATTTAACTCAGGGAGAACCCGGAGGGAAGCCATGTATTTCTGCAAGGGGGCATCATTAAGCTCCACCCCTGTCAATCACTCCTGTAATCTCTAGCGTTTCAGGGGATGGACGGGGCTTTATGACATCATCAAGCCCCGCACATCCCTAGTAACGATAGGGATTACAGTAATAATTGATGGCTGGTGGGGTTTGCGGGAGCTTTGCCGGCTCTCCCGAAATACCGGGAGACCTACCCAAATTTTGTGAGTCTCCCGGATATTCCGGGAGAGTCAGCAAAACTGATTTAACTTGTTGTTAAAGATAGGAAAACACGAACATTGTAGTTGCACAAATAGCAAAAGGATAACAAATTAAATATATAAAATATGTATATTATTTTGCAATATAGGAGTATAATATTGAGGTAGATTAAATACAGGCCTCACAACACAGGGTAAAAATGACAACTCACCATGGTATGAAGACATTAGAAGAAGAATCTAGAAACATGGGGGGGAATTCAGTCCTCAGAATTCTGCACTTTTAAATTGGTCCCGAAATTCTCTCATCCACACTTTGCAGAAATAGTTATTTTAAAAGTAGCTTCCCCTTAATTTTATTCTTGGTTTTACTTTCATTTAATCACTGTTAGGAAACAGTTCTGAGGGAACTGAAGGGACAGCAGTTGTTCTATATTTACTCTCTGTTTTGTCCAGATTTGGGTTAGTTTCATCAGCCTCCAGATTTTTCGTGGATTAGTGTGTACTGTGCCAACCTCTTAAGTTGTTGTAAATAAAAGATATGGGGCCAGAATTACTAAGCTGCAGGAAATGAAAAGTGGAGATGTTGCCCATAGCAACCAATCAGATTCTAGCTGACATTTTCTAGCATGTAATAGGAAAGTGAGAGCTAGAATCTGGTTGGTTGCTATGGGCCACATCTGCACCTTTTCTAGCAGTCAGAGTAGGCACACCGTGCACCCTGAAAATACCAGGGAAACATTGAGTTAGAATCCTAGCAGTGATGAAGAAACATTACATCCAAAGCATCGCAGGGCTAAACCTTGATCACTGGAATCATCTGACCGATGTTTCCAATGTAACATCAAATGATTCCCATCCTCACTGATTACTATAAAAAATAATAAGTCACAAGTACAGAATACCCATTCAGCATTACAAATAACAACACCCTCCAATGCGTGGCTGAGAGGAGACAAAAAACATCATGGACCAATAAACAAATAAAGAAACCCTGGAACATATCAGCCATAATTCTTCTAACAGTGGGGTAGATCCTGAACTACGTGTGTGCGTATGTATTTTAGCGGTGCGTATTTTCGTACACGTAAGGTCAATACACTCCCCACGGCACACCCCTTGCACGGACGTATTTTCTCTATTTACGCGACCCAAACCCTACCTTAACTTTTCTTAACGTAACAGAATACGTCCGCTAACGGGTGTACAGACTACGCGAAGGTACGCAGCTTAGCACGCCCATACTGTACACTTTAAATACCACCCCCCGCCTACTTCACGTAAAACGCACGTATTGGTCACTAACGTAAATTTGGCACGCCCACACGTAAGTATTTACGTTAGCAATACGTGAATTATCCATACGTTTGAAAATACGCTACGTGAATGTGCGTATTTTCTGAGGTGCGCATGCGCAGTGCGTACAAATCTGTGAATTTACGTGTCCGCCACACGTAAATTCGCGGAAATGCGTAGTTCAGGATCTGCCCCAATGTATGTAGCATTATTCTCAAATGATTTCTTTAAAAGGAAAGTCTCTTACCCCATTTACTGGGTACGTCTTCCATCCCAATTCTCCAATAGCCGTTGTAGTATCAAGTAACACAACTGTAAAAAAACAGATATACATCAGTACAAGTGCACTAATTCACTGAGCAATACAACGGCAAAATAACTTTGTATGTTGGTATGAACACAGGTTACTTTACTCCAAAATGCAAATCTATCTATCTATCTATCTATCTATCTATCTATCTATCTATCTATTAATCATATTTCTGCATCATTCCTATTTTACGCAGAGATGATGGAAAAATGATAAGGTAGGGGGGCTATGTGTCCCTCAGACAAAAGCTGGAATGAAAACACTAAAACAGGGAAATCTAGGGATGTCCATAAATAACCTTGTATGTGTATAATTTCTGTTCAGCCTAATCCCCACATCACAGGGAAATAACACCATTAGTTTTCAGAGTCCTGACACTTGAATTCTCCAAAGAAATCCTTAAACAGAGACAAGAGGTGATACTCATTACAGGAGCAATGCATCTGCCTAATGTTTCAACATCTATGCCCACTGGGGGTAGCTTCAACGTCCAAGATGAACCAATTAGAAATGGCTTCTATTCTGATTATTGTCCAATCGTGTGAGGAGAAAAAATGATATTCATCTGATTTAGAAATTGCTGTATATTATATGGCTTCTGGTACATCATTCTGTGCAGGCAAATATGGGTTATTATTGTATGTAAATAATTCTAACCGTGCCTCAAAGTTCTGCTACTTGTTGCCTGCCATCGATTGCCTGTTCTGCAGGACAGTCAGCCATTTTATGTAGTGCCCAGGTCAGAGGGCCGCAGATGCTGAAAGATTCCCTCATTTCCTTTAGCTACAGAATATCTGAGGTTTATCTAAGCTCAGTGCATAATTCTAAGGGGAAATATAAGGGAGCCAAGCAATACTGCTCATAATCCACGTCTGAGACAATACATGTTATAACCTCTGGATGTAGTTTTCAGTCATAGGTATCAAATATGACACATATGTATCATGTGACATGTATGATCCTCAGAAAGTAAATACAGAAATCATTTTTTTCCCCAAAAGAAAATGACATAACTTTATTGAGTTTTCTCTATGCATATCTGTAACAATTGTAGCAAATATACTTTATGGTCTATAGATCAATGACAGAAATATATAGATTACACCTATGTGATCATTCATGTAATAATTTCTGGCTAAAATAATGTTTTTCAACACGTTTTTGTAATAGTTACAATTATTTCTTTGGACATGTTACATTGGGGCGGATCCAGACCCATGTGCGTGTTACGTTTGCACGCGTAGCGTATTTATGCTACCGTAAGTACTATGCACTCCCCCAGGCACTCCCTTCAGACGGACGTACTTTTGTGGGTTTTTTTACCTTCAAAGCGTAACCCTACCTTGCCAAACCCTACCTTCAAAGCGTAACCACGCACGTGCGTAGCGTCTGATGGACGTAACTGCCTAACCCAGCCCATACTGCACAATTTAAATGTCTCACCCCGCCTCTAGTGCATAGTTCGAGCGTAATTACGGCTAGTGTATTTCTGGCACGCCCCCTCGCTTTTAGTTCTTACTACAGTCTTAAGGCCGCCAAGAGTTACGCACCGTAGCATTTGCCGTGCGCATGCGCAGAACGTACAGACAAAATTACGCTAGCAGCTACCGTAAAATTGCTTGTGTATGTAGGTCTGGATCTGGCCCATTGTCTTCTCATACTACTTCCTTTATTTAGTTTTACCTACATTCTAATATTATATCTGAACAATGGACTGCATTCAGACTTTAGTAAAATGCAAAGGGAGGAAAACGATCGCAATTTACTTGTGCACATGCGCACACAACACTCACAATGCACTTTCATTACAGATCTGGATCCTCAGGATGCGTTTGCTGCGGCGGTGTGGGGTGTATACATCATGTACGCAGAGTGGAAGGGGGGAGAGATTGTACAGAAAGGTGCAGCCCGCACTTACTATCCAGGCTTACGCACAGTTGGTAAGGCAGGGACTCCTCTTTGCCTGCAAGGAAGTTAGAACCCAGCGGGTTCGGATATCCACTGCTGTTATGCTCGTGGAGTGAAAGTCTAGATCTGGTCCAATATGTATAGAAATACTTTGTTAATGGATCTAATCAATTCAGTTTAATTGCAGACAATTACTGCAGCTTCTGTTTTGTTATAGTTAAGGATTTTACAATGAATACCACTGTAATGAAATAGTTGCAGAAGTGGTGAAACGCGTAAGCCCCTTTTAAAGAAGGAAACGTAGTTTACACTCATCTGTCACACAGAAGGATTTAGACATTATTGAAACCGGAGAAAGAGTAACAGACTGCAACGCAATATGATTTGGCCAGCAGAATACAAACTGTACTACATTGGCTGGAATACAGTGTCCATACTGATGTTTACATTTGACATCTGTGTGGGGTGAATAATGTGCACAGCAGTTTCTGACCATTCCAAAGTATGCAAAGAATATTTACATTGTTTCTGTTGGATATTTAGGGCAAGATTTACTAAGCTGCATGAAAGGAAATGTGGAGATATTGCCCATAGCAACCAATCAGATTCTAGCTGACATTTTCTAGTATGTAATAGGTAAGTGAGAGCTAGATTATGATTGGTTGCTACGGGCAACATCTTCACTTTTCCTTTCAAGCAGCTTAGTAAATCTGGTCCTTAGACTTATATGAATAGACTGATCAACTTTTAAAATGAAAACATATGGAAGTTTGAGATCATTCAATGTAACATTATTTTATATACTTAATAAGAGGAAATAACATAAAAAATTCCTCCATAGAGGTTTATACACATGTTTTGTCATGGTTTCAAGATTAAAAATCTCTATCCACAGCTGCTTTTGTGTAGCTGATAATTATGACCGGATCCAAACTAACACAAAAAGGTAGTTTTCCCCTTGCAGATAGTGGAAAATGATCGCATTTTGCGAGTGCGCACGGCACATTACACTATTCAATTATTGAACTGGATCCTCAAGAACCAGCAACGGGACGGGGCATTTAGCGTAATGCAGATCCCACAGGTGGAAGCTATGGTACAGTAGTGTACAGTGAGGGATTGGTTTAGCACTAGCTTTTACAAAGTCACCAATTTAAAAGAGGACATTGCACAAAAGCTCCAAGCGCAGCGGTACCAGAGGTCTGCATCCCGTCCTATGTCTTTTCCCTTACATTTTATTGAAAATACTATAAATGTAATGGTTACCTCTTTTGTACAGTTCTGGCTATATCAATCAGATTTTAGCCACCATTTACATAGAAAATGCAATCTAATTGGTTGTGATGCTCAATATTTATTGTGTTGTGAACAATTAAGTGCTTTGATATAAATGTCACGACACTATAAAATATTCAGAAATCATCGATTGATCCATGTTGCTAAAGGGGGCAGGTTTTCACAGTGTGAAAGTTGGTAATATTTTTCTTTCTTTAAGAAAGCAAGAATACATTAATGTCTGTAATTTTCTTTTTTTTCTTGTTAAGTGTGCTATTAAGTGCAATTCTATCTGCTTCAATGCATTCAATCCAATTTGTGAAACACACTTTTCAACTGACTTTTAAAACGGGGAAAAAATAGAAAGTTCAATCATTATAAGGAAAAACTTTGGGGAAAAAAAGCAGTTTGTGGTGATGACAGACTAATGATCGTAAAGTATGGACCAGGTCCTCACTTACAGATAAAGGTGGGTTTTTCCAATCACTATTTGATATTTAAAGAAAATCTTTTGTTTATGTCACATGCCCGGGTGTGGGTCTCCGCTGAGAAGTAGAGGTGTATCTACCCCTTGGCTAGGATGGCATCCGCCAGGGGCACAAGCCAAAGGGGGGCGCCAGTCAAAGGGGGGTGCCGCCCAGCGATGCCACCCGTGGCTAACAGATAGAATCGCCTAGTACAGTGCTGGTCTGGAGTCAGACTGCGGCTGGATGCTTTTAAAACGAGGGCTGGCTGGCTGGTTGTTAGGATAACCCGGCGTTACAGGTTTCTCTTTGACCTTGGGACTTCATTTCCCTTGCAAGTTCTTGCCACCGCAGGACTTCAATTCTAGCCACAGTTCCGCTCGTGGGACACAGGTAAGGTAAGAAAACCTGGGAGGGGCTGGAGCCTGGAGGAAGATGATGGGAGTACTGGGGCGGCTGGAGACAGATGATGGGAGTACTGGGGGGAGGTGCTGGAGGCACATGATAGGGGTACTGGGGGTAAATGGGTAATGGGATGGAGGGAGGCGCCAGTCCCTTACTTTGCCAGGATACCCATAGATACACCCCTGCTGAAAACGGCCCTATTTCAAAAGGGCCATGCTCTCCCAGCCAGTTCAGAACCGGCAGGGAGATCAATTACTTTTTCCTCGAAGACGGAACGCTGAATGGAAAGAATAAATCTAACACCAACCTTTACTCTAATCCTTACCCTAACCCTCCCTTCTTTGCAGACTGAGCGTAACCCAAGGGCGCCTTCAGAAAATGTGGGGCCCGGGATACAGCTGCGGGGCCTAACCCCATGTGACATCACTGGTGATATCACATAGAGGCGGGGCACCGCAGACCTGCTCTAACAGCGGGCCAGCTACTCGGCGGGCCCCCATCAGCTCCAGGCCCAGGACACTAGCCCCCTGATGGCAGCCCTGCCCTAACCCTTCCTTCCCCTCGGCCTATGAGGCACTTGCCTCTGGATTACGTCACTATTACAATAAGTTTGTAACTAAATTAAATTTAGTAAATTTCTAGCCAACAAAACTCTAAACTGTTTAGTTATTGTGCCCTTGACAAGTTTTATGCAATGCGACTGCAACAAATCCAAAATGCGTCTCCTTGGTTGCCGGTGACTGGGCTGTATTCAGGGAACCGTTTTCACTGCGATTTCTGTGCGTATTTTTAGGTATGTTTCAACTACGCACGTGAGAATTTAAATAAAAATGAGCGGGGGGAAGCATTTTAATGAAGGAATATGGGAGCCACTATCATGATACGCACGTACGGAGTACATATACGCACGGGAATGCACATGGAAAAATAAAGGTTTATGGAAGTGAAAGTCTACGAGAGAACGGATTACCGAGGGCAGTGACTGGGGTTTTGGTGGGTGTTCCTTGCTACGTTTGTGCGTTTTTTGCGATCGTGTTTTCAAACGGATCTCTGAATACGGCCCACTATGTGTAAAAATTTGCATGAAATGAGTTCACACTTTCAGCAAACAGAATTGTATAACCGCATTGGGGTAGATCCAGAACTACGTTTGCCGAACGTTTATTCGCGTAGCGTATTTTCGTGTGCATATATTCTAAACACTCCCCTAGTAACACCCCTTGAACGTATGTATTTTGTCAAAATACGCTTTCCAAACCCTACCTTAACTTTCGTTAACGTAACCGCAGTGATCCGCACACGTACGTATGGGCAACACGAATTTACGCAGCTAAGCACGCCAATACTGTGCACTTTAAATACAAACCCCCGCCTACTTATTTCAGAC
>WWET01000130.1:809121-826087 GCA_011038615.1 Limnodynastes dumerilii | reverse complement strand
TTTTCTCCCACTATACTTGTAGAAAAAGTCTCCCAGAATATCCAGCAACCCTGTATTAAATCTGTCAATAAGGACCTCTAACAGTCAGGTTTCCAGGTCTCCTCATAATCACAAGTTATATAATTAGTAGCACCTGTGGATCTTCTCACATATGTCAGCCAGTAATGAGCACACTGTCCTCCAGCAGAGACCTGGAAAACATGCACTGTTGTACCACTTTTAAATCGCAACCCCAGCAATAACCCGGGTTTTTCAACCTGGGTTATTGCTGGGTGATTTGCCGGGTTTTTGACAAAAACCCCTTCTATGTGCAGCAGGGTAGACCCGGAAAATTCTGGGTCCCGGGTCTGTTTGGACATTGAGAAGGGGCTGCACCCGGGGAGGGACTTTTTTTTTTTACTGTTGCATAGCAACAGTACCAAATTCCTGCAATAGGGTCTGTTAGGCTTGCACCTTCACATTGCCGCATACTGGGGTCCAAAACCTTTCTTTTGTCCCATGTCTAAGTCCTGAGTTATTAGATCCGGGACCATTCAGATCACCACTAAAAACCCTTGTTACCATGTTTTTTGGCCAAAAACCTGGGTTTTTAGTGGGGATCTGAGAGGGTAGAGGTCACTGAGGACAGGTTTTAAGAACCCCTATGTTGCATCTATACACCTTACAATGAACCCTGCCCAGTTCTTGCACTGAAAGCTTCTACTCCTTTATATCTCTCCACCTCCTGGATATGCACTACAATGAAAGTCTTTGTGCCTGACAGACATTCAGGCACATGGCACCAATTAAGCATATTTACTTTTTTTTGTTTTTGTAATTAACTGTTTAGCTTTATTGTGTAAATCCATAAAATAATCTTCACCTAAGCTGTTTAATACTTTATATGAGCCATTATGGAGGCAGCCATTTTGTGGGAGGTCCATCATTTCTCCTGAAGTCCTATATGCTATATAAAGCAGGATGTAATCAATATCATTAATTGATGTTAGTTGCTTTTCAGGTTTCTGCTTAAAAAGATAAGCAAAAATTATCATATATTGTGACAAACTAAAATGGTTATCTTTCTGTTTACAATAAACAAAATAAGCTGCTGCAATAAAATGTATTTAGTTTTACTACTGCTGCAAAACATGTGTTAAGAGAACGGCAAACTGATATCTATATTTATAGGAGTTCTTTGAAGCACTGAGATCTGCAGCACTTGGCTGGTGATACACAGTGTTGTGTATATTGTTGCTGTCTCAATTACATAACATAAATGATGTTTAGGTGCATAAAACAATGAAATTTCCCGATAGCTGTTTTTGCAGCCAGCACGTTACTTAATCCTTCACACCCCTCCCCCCCAAGTTGTTCCTATTATTTTTTCCTTGCCCTCTACCTGTGTTAGCACCAGGGCAATTATAGATTTATAAGGAAAAGGCAGTAATATTCCACATCTTAGCCATCTTTCATTGTGCAGAGCTGCCTGCCAGTGTTTTCAGAGGCTATTCATCTATAATTCACCATTTTAAGCACAGGACCGTCATTGTATTGTGGCAGTGTTTTACAGGTGCTGCTGGGTCAGCCAGCCAAGCTCAAATCCAAGCTTATAAATGCTAATGATAAGGCGCCCACAAGCGTTAGTTTCATCGTTGCATGCTGTTATTGTTACGAGATTGTTCTTTTATGCTGCAAATCTCTATCACGGCCCTTTCTATAACATTACAGGAGAACCTTACAGAGCTAGGTAGAACTATTATAAGTTTATTACCTTGGAAAACACAGGATGATTAATCAAACCCTGACAAGGGTGATCAATCAAATACCAAAGCACAGTGATTTTCATTTTTAGATGGCCACTCGTATGCAAATTTCCGGTAAGCCTAAAAATGTAATGAATTATTTTCAACTTTAAACAGATGAAATCTAGAAATCTGTAGGGAATTTCATTGTCTTCAGTAGCCCTCTCCTCACATCATTCCACAACACTATATACACACTGAAGTAAAGCAGAAACCCAAAGGGAATGTGTCACGAAAATGCCAGCCCAAGCTATGTCTGCCACAACTGACGGTAAATAGGATTATTCTTTGAACAGTGCATTAATATTGCATAACACCCCAATTAATAGGGAAAAGACAACACAAATGTGGTCATATAGGGGCGGATTCAGAATCCCATTACCGCTTATGTCAGGGTTCTGACCGTAGCAGCAGCGGAGGTCCGATAGGGGATCACCGCGAGATTCTAAGTTCTGGGCATGAAAGGGAGGACTACTCACACACTGGACTTCAGATGACAGGATGCTACCTTAGAGAAACAAAAGACAGGTCCAGTGCTCCATACAAATAATACTATGTGTCAGCACATACATAAAAAGGAGGTTTAGTTCACAATTTGTTCCTTGTAGTTAGTTACACAGTGGTCACTTTTGGTCCCAGGCTGCACCTCTTTCATTTATATATACACTTGCACACATTTCATATATATGAATAGAAGTGCGGCCTTGTGTTTTCTTGTTACTGTTACTAGCCTACCTTAGAGAACAGATCTGGAAGCAGTGGGGGCACAGTGCAGAGGAGAAAGTGGAGGCACAGTGCAGAGGAGAAACTGGGGGCACAGTGCAGAGGAGAGAGCGGGAACACAGAGTGGAGGAGAGTGCAGGAACACAGAGTGGAGGAGAGAGCGGGGACACAGAGTGGAGGAGAGTGCGGGGACACAGAGTGGAGGAGAGAGCGGAGACACAGAGTGGAGGAGAGAGCAGGGACAGATTGAAGGAGAGTGGGAACACAGGGCAGAGGAGAGATTGGGACACAAAGTAGTGGAGGAGAGTGTGAACAAGAGGAAAGCACGGGAACACAGCAGAGGAGGGAGTAGGGACAGAGTGGAGGAAAGAGCGGGAAAACAGAGCAAGGAAAGAGTGGGAAAACAGAGCAAGTGGGACACAAAGCAGAGGAGAGAGTCAGGAGAAGCGAGGGAGGGGGGTCACAGAGCAAAAGAGAGAGCTAAAAGCAGTGTGGACACAGAGTAGGGGACAGAGCAGAAGGCGAGAGACAGGAGAAGCTGGAGAGGGGGCACAACACAGAGGACAGAGCTGGAAGCAGTGTGGACACAGGGTGGAGAATAGAGCAGAGGAGAGAGCCATAAGCAGGAGCAGGAAAAAGGTAACATTTTTTATTGTCCTCTGTGTTTTAAATGTAGGCATCACAAATGGTTACCATGCCGATCTTATAATCGTACATATAACCCCATAATGATGTCGGATTTGCTATTTTCATAAAACGATAAAAAATACAGCACATAATGGTATGGAATCAGGATGGGGGTCTCTTGGTCAGAATGCTTCTCTCCCTTCATATCAGTAAACACATTAAAGTTCTAAAGAAGAGCAGTCTCTGTCTTAGCAAACTACTTCCATTGCTATTGCGAGCAAGTGACATTAAGCGATCTCTCTTAACAGTTAATAATACACAGGATAACAGGAAAGGGGGTGGCTAAGCATATAGGGAAATGAAGAAGATAATGTCTTTGTGATAGATTATAGCTTTCTAATTGATGGTGATATAAATATTTAAACATATCTTGTCATTATTTATTAAATAGTTTAACTAAATATGGCAGCATATTCACATGCGTATGGCTCCACTATTCATTATCAACGTTGTCAATAATTGGTTTTACAGTAAATATCTCCATCTCTTCATTATAGAAAATTATGAAAGCCTTAGGTTGCAGGTTGGATCGCGACTTAGTAAAATTTCATGGAGCGAAGAAAATGTGACATAACATGGAGATAAAATATACGCAAAAGGTGCTAAGAAAAGATTCACTTTCCGAATTAAAAATCTATCAATGAATACACAAAAAAGCACCAAGATGGACGGGTGCCGTGCAAGAGCACTTTTGTGAGATCAGTCACCTGATTGGGCGAAAATGGTACTTATTAGTTATTTCTTGTGGCATCTAGTAATGAAATGGTTAAAGGAAAGGAGATATTCAGGATGGTTATCCAAGTGTAGGTATGTCCTAGCAGTCATTTAAACAACCAAGCAACATCGGTACCTGTACTTCACCAAAGGCAAAGTGGCAATGGCCAGCAGTCTCAATTTTAAAAGCAGCGGTGCTGTGACTCCTGGAGTCACAAAAGATTTGTCAGACGGAAAGTAAGCTTGTTATCCTAACCTTCCATTTCCTGCAGCCTAACCCTAACCTTTCCCTTCAGACCTGACTCTAACCTTACCCTTCTTGAGTCCTAACCCTCCATGTCCCACAACCTAACCCTAAATGCCCCGCAGCCTAACCCGGCAACTGCATCTTCACCTGAACTGTGCATGCGCCTGCAGCTAATTGGTTGTTTACAAACAGGTCGCACTCATTATGTAGGCCTGATCACTATGGGACACCTCTCATGGTTAAAGCAGTCCAGGCATGGTGGCTCAGTGAGTAGCACTTTTTCCTCCCAGCACTCAGGTCATAAGTTCGATTCCCGGACTAAGCATTATCTGTGTGGAGTTTGTATGTTCTCCCCATGTCTGCGTGGCTTTCCTCCAGGTGCTCCAGTTTCTTCCCACACTCCAAAAACATGCTGGTAGGTTAATTGGCTGCTTACTAAATTAACCCTGTGTATGTGTATGTATTTGTTAGTGACCTTAGTATGTAGCACCAATAGGGGCAGGGACTGATGTGAATGTGAAATATTCTCTGTAAAGTGCTTTGTAATCTAATAGCGCTATATAAATACTAAATAAAATCTATGTATATTTAAAAATTGTATCTGAAGATAAATTCATCATGAGCAGCTGACTAGAGTTTAATGTTCCATCAAGGAATTAACTCTTCTGGGGTTGGATTTACAAATAAACAGAACAGAAATGTAACTTTTTCATTTGTCACACTAAAGAAGGAAGATTTCGAGCAATCGTCTTCACATCTCCTCCTTCTACAGCATAGAGTCACATTGCATTTCTTGATGGACTGTGAGTTATTTATATTAATATTATTGTATTAATGTTTTACACTTTATCTCCATTGTTTTGTATTATACATCTTATTCATTTTTCCCTATAGTGTCAGCCAAGACATTTCTTTTCTTTTCTTCACACTAGTGGAAGCTTGTTTGGCTATAGCATGGAGCACTACAGGGCAGGCTCAGAACACTATTTAGAACCCAACAATTGTACAAAATCATAGCAGCATTTGCCATAATGAATTTGAAATAAGGAACTGAACCACACCCAGGGTCACCATGGTACCCAGGGTCACTTATGGTAATCAATTATGCCCTTCATTGGGGCTCCGTAAATAGAGACTTCAAAGCATGCCAGGATCCTCCATGAAGTCCAAGGTCTCACATTTCATACCGGGAACTCAACCCTCAAGGCACCCACTTTGACACCATTCATTAACCATTACAGTTACCTATTAATTAGTTATAGGTATGGTAAACTCTACTATAACTTTTAATTAGTTAAAGTGTAAGATAAACCCTTTCATTTATGATATGGTCAGATCCTTGAGCAAAAGATTCAGAGGGATCCACAATCACTTGTCCACAGTATCTAGACATTGGGATCTTTAACAGGGATTACCTTAGGATTTCTGACTCACATATGGAACACTGCAGAATAAAAGAAGCCTGGATGAGCAGACATTAAGAAGCAACACTTATAGGATAGCCATACAGGTGAAAACAAATATATTTTTGTCCTTTATACATATATGAAAGAATGGCAATGGTCAATCAGAAGAAGACAATAGACGTAACAGGACATCCCGGAGGGTCATTCTGTTCCTGAGGGGTGTGGGGCTCCGGTCAGAACAGTCAAATTTCGAAACGGCCGTTTCCTCCGAGCCAGTTGCAAACTGTCTGGGATTTTGATTGCATATACCTCAATGAGGCATATCAACTGGTCCACAGAGAACCGAAAGCTCCGTGCTCCGAAATGGTAAGGAAAAATAGTCCCCCCACTCCTTTCCCTAATTCTAACCCTAACCCTCCCCTCTCACTACCCTAACCCTAACCCTCCTTTCCTGGCAGCCTGACTCTAACCCTCCCTCCCCTGCAGCCTGACCCTAACCCACCATCTCCTGCAGCCTGATCCTAACCTCCCTCCGCTGCAGCCTGACCCTAACCTTCCCTACAGAGAGTTTACTCACCTGTCCCTCGGTCCAGCGATAGGGGCGGCGGAGGGATATCGTCAATTGTGAAAGTGAATGGGTGAAGTATGCCGAACGCCATACTCACCCATTCAGAAAAAATAAGTAGAAAATGGTAAGTATTTGCAAAAGGGACATCCGAAAATGAACTTTTCAGAGTTTCTGGCTGGAGATTGCAACCGGTTCCCACATCCGAAAATGAACTTTCTGATGTCCCTCTTTTCGCTATTCAGAGTTTCTGACCGGAGATTGCAACCGGTTCCGGGTGATCCAAGATAGATCCCAAACAGCTGAGTCACTTGAAGTAAAAAGGTGAAAACCTATTATTTGGTTTGAGGTACTACGCTGAAGGGCTTATTACACTTCCTAGGTCTGCCAATCTTTGCTGCCACTAGAGATATGAATTTAGAGAAATCAAGCTGCTGAACAGCAAGCACATTTATAAAATATGCTATATTAAATATAATATATTCATAAAAGCTCAGTACTATCTGTACTTATCTGTAAATACATTAATCTATTTATAGCATGGAAATGATCACTATGAAGTATACAGAGCAATGTAAATACATCATTTTTATTCAATACATGGGGATGTAAATTATTTAGTTCACTGACAGTATATATACATAGTATAACTAATATAACTAGTGTATTTTGAAACATAATGGGTTCCAAAGTTAGAATGGCAAAATGTTTAGTTCCTAGTTCTATATTATGGTGTAATCTTTTTTGAGATGGAACTGGATTCTTTTTCAGTTTGGGTTTAGTTATATTAGGTATATTTCTAACACGTTCCTCTCATTTTAATAATTGATTTAGTACAATCAGTGGAAATATGAAGATAAGTGCTAAGGTAATTCTTAAAGCCTTAAAAGTTTGATCTTACTGCAATTGTCAGAATCATTCGAAGATATATTTATACTACTGGATTTTTATGGCCTCCGCTAGATTTTGAAACACTAAACATAACAGAGTTTTTATGTCAGTCCTTCACTAGAGACATCATAATTCATGTTTTACAGGCCTTGGTGTGGTGTTATTTGAGTACGATAGGTCCTTGGTGCAGATGTTTCTTGTGTTTCATCTCTATTTACAGATGTGGTGCTTCAATCCCTTATTCTATAACTGGCTGGAAAGCACAATATATTTCTTAAAATCTATACATTGACATTTTCTTGACTATTGACTCAAATAGTTATTTTTAAAGGACCGATGTCTGAATATTTACTTATACCGTACCAAGGTATCCTGAGCTAGGAGGCATTTGTTAGCTCTGATATTACCACCCAAGCTAAAAAGTGCCAGCTCTTCATCATACTCTCCTCTTTTCCTTGTTTGTGCAGTTCTTTCAGATTACTGAAAATAACCCAGACAATTTCTCATTGGCTTCAGGTGACCAGCTGCCTGTGAATATCCCATATGGAGCAACAAATAGATACTAGTCAAGCATATAACTCTAAGCACTAGAGCCAGGCATTATGAAACAGTTATTCTTTTGAGCATGAGTACCCAGTAGATAAAAAGTGATAAAAACAATAATATATACCTTCAGACAGACAAATAAAAGCATAAACAAAAGTAAGACATAGAATCAGGTCACCCATAAGTAGAAGGTATATTTAAATTTCTGTAAGTAACTCTCTCTCTCTCTCTCTCTTTATATATATATGTTAAATGCTGACATGGATACATTTGGCATTATATTTCTGTAACTGTAATTATATACCACTTTTTTATTAGCATCAATTGTCATTAGCATGCAATGATCATCCTTGGCGTCAACAATGGGTCTATTTTTTACAAATTAAATGCCTTAATTTGAATTGTTCTTAGCCTAAACACACATAGTATATGGTGTGTATAGATCGGGGGGTGTCTTCAAAAACTAGGTGACTTTTAAATGTTTATCTGTAACCTTTAAAACTTAAAGAATATTAAAAGATTCATTTTAACAATAAAAGCTCACAGTCATTGAAAACTAACTTTTTGACATTGTGACATTCAAGATATATGGTTCTAAATGTCAACATTTAATAACGCTTATTTTTTTATATTGATTTTGCTTTTGTTTTCAAAATATCCATTTCAAGCATGTTATTAAATTAAATTTCATGGGGTGGCTCTGTGGGCACTACACCTGTCACTATATGCTCACCTAGACATATATCATGTCTAATTAGTACTTTCCATTGAGATAGAACAATACAATATACTGCACCTATATGAAGAAATATCTGAATATGTTATAGCTTTGAAATCTTTGTTACAATAATATCACTTTTTTTTTTCTTTTTCCAAACAATGCAACACCTGTGCTAAACTGACAATTTCATTTTACTGTTTGGGTAAAAAAAAAAAAAAAATAACACTACATGACAAACCAAAAAGTAAACAAAAACATACAAAGCAAGATGTTACTGTTGAGCAAAGAGTAAGCTTAAAGCTGATTTTTTTTTTATATTATCATAAATTACCGGTGGTGGTTGAAGAAAAACATTACATTGTATAATTGTTAAGCTAATTTGCACTATTATTAAGTCATTTTGATTTTCTCAGCATAAAAAAGTGCTATTCACAGCATTAGCCAACACAGAGAATAAGAAAATTATTCTGTAAGGTTTATTTACTAAATACTAAAGTTTTAACATAGTTGATTGGTCTACTTATGGCTATTTTAAAATGCTTTTTTTTTATGAAATCAGCCAAATATGTAGTTTTTCAGAACAATATATTGTATTAAGCATATTGTAGCGTTTATGTCCTATAGAGTACTACAGAATCACTCCCTGCGCATGCAAATTAGAAAATTGGAAAAGTTCACTTAAAGACGTTTGCAAATATTGCATATTAGGACTGAAATGCATAACTTAAGCATTATCCACAGTTTCCAACTTAACTTAGTGTGTGTTACCGTTACTAGTGTTTAAAAAGGGAGGCTCTTAGACATGATTTAAATGAGACATAACTTGTATTATAAAGAGTAGGCTAGTTGACCGCTGACTAGTTGTATATATTAATTTCTGATAATCATTTTGGAAACAGAAAAGGAGTTACTTAGAAAAAATACTGCAAAAAGTGGAACATGAAAAGTAACCCATTATTATTCTGTAATCAGAAGAAAAAGAATAAATAAAAAAAATATATAAAAATAACTATGAACGTGACTTTTGTAATAGAAAATATCTATTTAACTTTCCTTTTAACTGACAGCACATTGATTTAATCAAGAAATACACCTTTGCAGGCATGTCACACCATTTTACAGCAAATGTACCTATTTATTGCTTATAATGTTTTGCCGAATTGATTTACAATGGATGTAGTACAGTGTGCATCTGAAGATCATTTTCCAGAGATGTTCTCAAATTATAGAGCATGTAATCCATTGTTAATGGTATTTGGGGGGAAAATAAGAGTAAAGACCGAAGAGCGTGAGAATCAGTGTCATTTTTATAGTAGACCAGCTGAATAAGTTATGAATGGCTACACTAACACCATTCTATGGGAGAAACAGATTAACGCTATTCATTTATATAATCATAAATATTTACCAGCATTGTCACTGAAACGGGAGGGTAGAAGTTTTACAGGAAATGTGAGGAAAGATTTCTTCACTGATACAATAGTTCATTTGTGGAATAGCCTCCAATCAGGGGGGGTGCAGACTAATACAATAAAAGAGTTTAAAGATGCTTGGGACAAACGTTAATATATATCATACTTAAATGAGGCTCAACTTGGGTTTAGGGCTGTTATAGGTTGTAGAGTGATGGATAGATAGATAGATAGATAGATAGATAGATAGATAGATAGATAGATAGATAGATAAGAGATAGATAGATATGAGATAGATAGATAGATAGATAGATAGATAGATAGATAGATAGATAGATAGATAGATAGATAGATTTTTTTCAACAGTTTAAAGAACATCTAATATACCAAGTGTATAGTGCTCATGTGAAAACAGGCCTACTGTAATCCTCCATATAACAACTTTTAGAGCCAATTTAGTGCAAAATTTCATAGCAATTGCAGTAAACCCTTTTTTATTGGGGAAGCACACTCAACATTTTATTGAATTATATATATATATATATATATAGTTAGTATGAGTTTATAAAGATATTGCAAGTAGTATTATGTGTGTATGGAACTTTTATTAGTATTTTTTTATTTTATAATAGTCCCAAAAATAATATTACTGTTGCATTGAAACCGAACTAAATATACCATTATACTCCATAATATATCTACATCTGTATATATTAGACAGATAAGTGTGTGTGTTAAGGTGTGTTTTGTTTGGAATTATAATAGTATATTCAAGCAGTTAAGTGTAAGAAAATAATAACTCACATATACATGTCACATCTAACAACTGACACATAGCAATTACATAATAAAACAATGCTTAAAACAATAAATAAAAGGATTCCATTGCAATCATGGAACAGTCAGGAAAATGACTTATCACTGTTATCACTGTGTTGCTTCTATGAGATGGTCATATACTTTAGTATTGCTATAATGAAAAGTGTATAGTCTGTGTATTGTCTGCTACATGAGGATATGAAGCTGTAAACATTCAAAGTAAAAGTGCCATTGTGTATAAACAGTTTATATTATTGATGAGTTGTGTAATGTAGGGACCTAGAGGCTTTAGCACAAAGGTCTAGATAGTCAGTGATATTCACTGTATATTCACCAGACAGAGTTACACAAAGAAACAAGTATAGGTGCAAGGGAGAAATAAGTTAATGTGTGGAATGGGCAATGGAACACAAACTGGATTTCTAATAAACTAATGGGGAAAGCATGTTGTACAAAATCTGAATTTGGTAAGTATTAAATTAGGGTAAAGTATTAATTATGAGAATTATATTTCTCAAGTATATTGGTAAAATATTGAAAAATAGTGCCTTACTACTTAAGGTGAAACCTAGTTTGAAGTTTGTTGACTTTTGGATGTTAAATAGTTGTGTAAAAGAAACTTATAAATGTAACTTTTTTATAGTATATCAATGCACTATTATAACATAAAATAATATCTTGGTATGGTATAGACATTATTTAAGGAGAGCAAACACTAACCTGGTGTAGTCTAAAAGGTTGTATAAAGCACAGAAACTTCCCAGACAGTACAAAGAAAGTGATATCCTACCAGAGATGAGGGTGTAGTGAATTTTAATATTAAGTTATCCAAAAAGTTTGATATTCCTCAAAGGTGGACACAGATAGTTTAATTCATAGATTATTACTATATACATAGAGTATTACTACATACAAGTAATAATAACCCCTATGGATTAAATAGATGAAACATTTATGAAGTTCCTCAATCACAGTAGTCTCTAAATCATTGCACCTTACCTTGGTTATCGGTGAAGTGGCTGGAGCAAACTAAGAGGGGCAAAAGGAGAGAAGCCTTTAACAGCAGAGCCCTCCCATCACAGGACCCCATGTCTACTCGGCTCCTTCAGAAGACAACGCCAGCTCTTCCTCCTTTATAAAGGTACCACGGAATTAACATCCAGCACGAAAGTAGTCGCAGAATCCGCGGGGGCGTGGCCTGACCGCACCCCAAGAGTGTTTGATTAAAAAAAAAAGACGATCTTGTGCAAATTAGCAATGTGCTCCAAATTTCCTTTGCAAGTGACAGAAATTCCTACATCTGAATCCGTTTCTCTTACCTTCCTTGGGAAATGAGTATTGTTATTAATGTGGCTGCTGGAAATCACGTATCAGTACTATACGAGATCCAGTGATGTATATGATTTTATGCTCGTCCGGATTGTTGGTCAGTAATCACAAACTGAATTTGCAAATTGCACCTGGCCTCCAGTTAATAAGCAGTCCACTGACATGCGCCCTGGATTGATCGATATTGGCTCCTTTATGATGGACTGATACGTAAAGGATCATCCAGGCAGATGTTATATTTTAGTTATGCCTTACAGATGCTGAAGGTTCAGCTAGACGCAAACGCAAGTGGATCAACTAGACGCATGTGCGTGCAACTGGGCTGCGCTCCGTCTGGAACCTCAGTGTGAACCCATCGGAGGAGCAGGTCAGTTTCATCGGCTTCATGGTGTTTGGAAATAAACAGCCCGATGCCTGCTGATAGGTACCGACAATGAAGCTTGTACTGTATGACTGGAGTTCATTCACTGAGGTCTGACGTGCGCACTGATGGCTGATACTGTTGTGCCAAGTGTTAATCCCAGTACAGACAGTGCAGAAAACGCATTATGAGCTCTGTCCTGGAGAAACTCCACCGTGCATGCAGACAGGACCAGTGCATGTGCAGGAGAGCATTGAAATCTGAGGTCTAGCCTGCACCCTCACTGTTTGATGTGCAATTTGTGCTGAAGATCTGCTGTGTGGATGTACTATACAAGCATTGCTGAGTGCACAGACTGTGGTGTGAGGTACTGGCTGAGGATGTGCTGTGTGGATGTGCTATACAAGCATTGCTGAATGCACAGACTGTGGTGTGAGGTACTGGCTGAGGATCTGCAAGCTGTGCTTGGTATAGGATGAGATGAGGATCACTTGATGTGTGTGTGTGCTGAACCCCCAGTGATCAGTCATTGGAAGTACACCAAGTGGTGCGCCCTGGATGTCCCTCTGCTCACGGCTGCAGGTAGGAAGTTTAAAGGTTCCTCGCAGGACCCTCCCGTCAGATGACAGAGCCCCCATCCCCTTCCCCCATCAGCAGCTGATCTCCTCACTCCCAAATCCTCCAGCAAAATCAGTGAAAGGGAAATTCCATCTAGCTCTCTCCACACTCCGGGGAATCAGTCCTCAAGGTTGCAGACAGGACATCTTATATTCCAGGCATGGAGATTTGCCTCTCCAAATAAAACTTGCAGCTCTCTCCCAAGATATAATCAGATTGACAAGTGATTGCTTATCCGCGTCTGACATTAAACCTGATTGCTTTTATCGGGCATTGAAATGCACAAGGTAAGAAGAGATCCCTATTAAAGTCAGTCTGTCCAGAGCAGACGTAGGAATCCAGCAGCAGCAGCAGCAGAGGAGAAGATGTACTGAATGAGGAGCTGGAAGTGCTCTGGATAAAGGAGATGCAGAGAGTTGAGAGGATCCAGCTGTTCTGATGTATGGAGGAGAATGATTGCCGGGCACAGAAAGGTGCAGAGGGGCTTCCCTGGCTGTTATCTGCAGGTCACATGCAGTGCTGGGCACTAGAGGGGGTTAGTGGACCAGACAAGCTCCCTGTATGAATGCATTAGGACAGACCGTGGGAAAAGCAGGTGCTTTCTTCAGACGAGGCATAGGTTCAAATGCATAAAAGCTGGATTCACTTAACCACTTCTCAAGATGAAGGGGGTGGGTGACAATATTTAAAGATGCAGACCCCAAGCATTAAAGTCTACTGTCGTTCACTTATCATTCATCTATAATCACATGAAGTATTTGTATTGTATATTGATTCTATAGACTTACAGTTACACTTAAACAAGACAAAATGGTTCAGTAGAGAGCAGGTCTGTGTGTAAATGACTGTCATTCTGATTCCAAATCCACTGCTATTTCTCAGCCAGTAAACACCATAACAGCGAAGGCTCTGTCATATCCATCTCCTTGTTTTTCTGACATTCAGAGTAGCAGAGCATCTGGTCCTTTTCATTTTAAACTAATGCTTAAAATACTAATGTTTACCTGGTTACTGCTTTGATCTGCCTACTTTATTCAACAGTACTCCAAACACATTGCAATTAGCATTTACATATTATGCAAGTGCACCCCCTCCTCCTCCCCCATTCCTGCCTGCAGAGTGAACTGAATACTGAAAAAAAAAAAATCCCATGAAAACAGGAAAATAAGTGTAGATTTTTTTATTATATAATTTTATTTTTGGATTTGTTAATGTATTGGTGCTAATATATATTATTGTCTTTTTTTTTATAATAAATTACAATTGACAGGGCTGATCCAGAGTTGTACTTACACCTTTTTTTTTAGGTGTAAAGCTGGCCACACACTACGGCGATTATCGTCACAGCAGGATTTTTCCAACATTTCTCTCAATTTTTCCGCTAAATAAAAGTTCCATCTTCGGCTTCACAGACAATGCGATCATCGTCCCAAAAAAATAAATTATGGTTTTTATTCAGTTTTATCCAACATTAAAAAAAAAAATTGTTTATGTGCACACGCTATGCGATAATCTAAAATTCTGCTCGGATATGGCCTTGTGATTTAAATAAAAGGCAGTGCAGAGGGTGATTGTCAGCATCCTTGGAGGCGGCAGTCCGGAACAGGAAGAAGGTTTAAAGATTCATTTCCTGTGGACTATTGTGATTCCTGCTTCTACTGTGGATACGGTTACAGTCCCCGCTCTGATGGGCTGCTTTTATAAATAGAGACAGACGAAAGTTTATTTTTCGCTGTCTCTATTTCGAATAGGTAGCCATTTTAGAATTTTTTTTAATGAATGGGTAAGTATGCCGATCGACATATTCACCCATTAATTTTCGCTGGACCCGACAGCTCTCTGATACCGCGTTCACATTACCACTGCCTAAAAAGCTGGCTTTTTAGGCAGTGGGCAGAATTTTGAAAATTTGAAAGTGGTGCGTTCAGACTGAGCTGAACGCACCGGCTTTTTTTTTATTTTTTATTTTTTTAGAAGCCGGCAGTAGGGAAAACAGCCACGTTCAGACTGAGCTGAAAGCACCGGATTTTTTATTTTATTTATTTATTTTTTTAGAAGCCGGCAGCAGGGAAAAAAGCCGTCTTTTTAGCTCAATCTGAACGCAAAAAGCCATCTAAGACCCGGCTAGAGAGACCCGGGGTTTGCGTTCAGAGTGCCAAAAAAAGCCGGTGTTTTCATGAAACCCGGCAATTTCATGAAAACCCCGGCTTTTAGGTGGTAATGTGAACGGGGTATTAGTAACCTCTTCAGGGACTTTTAGTGTTGAGGGGGTTATGGTTAGGCTCTTAGGAAGGGAGGGTTAGGGTAAGGGCTATAGACCGGGAGGGTTAGGGTCAGGTTGCAGGGAAGGGAGGGTTAGGGTCAGGCTGCGGGGAAGGGAGAGTTAGGGTTAGGGTAATTGAAGGGGAGGGTTAGGGTTAGAATTAGGGAAAGGGTTTTTGTAGTGTTTTAAACTTACCTAATGGAGCACTGTGTTTGGTGCTCTGGGGATCGATTGCTATGCCTCATCGAGTTATAAGTAATCGATATTCCAGCCAGTTCAAAACTGGCTGGGAGGGAATGGCCCTATCGAAATAGGGCCGTTCTAAGCGAGGACCCACACCCTGTGGATATCATATATTTGGCATCGGGAAAGGACTGCAGATGTAGTATTAAAAATGTGGAGGTCAGCTTAATGCATCCATTGCCTGTACTTCAATTCGGATGTAGTTTCCATAACCTGGAACACAGATAGGTACATCCAAAGTCTGTTCATGTGGCCAGCTTTAGAGCAGACCTGAGCAATACCATGTTGACCTGCAAGGGGAGGCAAATTTACATTGTGAAAGCTGAGTTAAAATTGAGAGGTGAAGTTTCTTAGCTGTTTTATAGATTAAACATAAAGCTATACAGTATGTGAGTTCTGTGCGCAAAAGTAAAGTAATTTCCCTGCATGCAAAAGAATTAAAATGAATGAGCCCTCCCCCCCTAACACTGCACAATGGTTTATCCGGGCTGTACACTTGCACCTACTTTGCCCTTACTTCCAAACTCTGGACTAGCCCCATTGTCTTCAGTGAGTTTGCATGGATCTGGTCTCTTCCTATTTAAAATGCTTCAAGGGCGTAACTACTTTCAAGGGGTTGCGTAGGGTGCGATTGCTATGGGGCCTGGCGGCTTAGGGGTCCCACCAGTCCAGAAATCACCCCACCCCACCATTTACTATGCTGTGGTGAGATCGCCTCTGGCGCTGAGCTTTCAGCGTTTTTTTTGGTGAAAATATGTGGGTATTGTTCAAAAATCTTTCCAAAGACACTTCTCACAGTTTACAACATAGAATAATAGTCAGATCCTGCATATTTATTACAGGAGGATAGATCTGTATGTGTGTGTCTGTATATATATGTGTGTGTGTGTGTGTGTGTTCTTGCTGTGCAGAAATGATATCCGCAGTCATGGGCCTAGGGCATCTGCCACATTTCTTAAAAGAAATAAGTGCACGGGTTGCATTTCTTGTTCACAAATGGAACAATCATTTCACATTACTTCTGTGATTACTTGCAATAGTTCGTGATATATGTGATCAGCTGCCCCTGCAAGCGTATCTATGTGGGAAAATCCATCAAAGAATAAGAAAAGAAAGAAAGGCTAGCACTTCATCGTTCAGCCATTAAGTCCATAATATCTGGCAAGGACATTGACCAACCAGTGGCCAAACACTGGCTACAGATGGGACACACGTTGCAGGACTTTCGTTGGATGGTCATTGATGTGTTACAACAGCCAGTACATGGAGGTGATAGTGAAAATCTCCTCCTACGGTGAGAAAGCAGATGGATCTTTAGACTTAATGCGCTGGCTCCCGTTGGACTTAATGAATTATTGCCCTTAAAGTGTTTCCAATAATCTTACTCCATTGTCTAATTACTCTTTTTATCCGGTCCAATTTAGGACTGTAAAATATTGTGGTATTTTTGTGCATTCTCTTCCTCTCACTTCTTTGGATATATATACTTCTAAACTAGTTAAATTTTTGTTCACTGGTTTATTTTCATTTGGCCTACTGACATATTTGTGGCCATGTGTCTGATTTTTTTTTTTTTTTTTTTTTTAAAATTTTTTATTGAGTTTACATAGTAAAACGTACAGCATATATAAAGAAGC
>WWET01000130.1:786682-806598 GCA_011038615.1 Limnodynastes dumerilii | reverse complement strand
GAAACTGGGCAGTATTCGAAATAGGGACATCCGAAAAGGAACTTTCGGATGTCCCTATTTCTGAAATCAAAACTTCTGACTGGGGACTGCATACGAATATAATATAAATATATAATCATAATAATAAAAAAAAAAAAAAGTAGTTCTCACATCCATACAGACCAACACAAAAACCAGGCATTTGAACACATAAAGCAAAAAAAAACACAATGAACAAAAATACAATAAGGTTGTGGCAAGTTAATGGTTTCCAATAAAAGGACAACAAGGAGTTGGAAGGAAGGGAGTGGAATGGAGCAATTAAAGAGAAATTTAAGGAAGGAATATAAAATTATGAAAAATTGTATCCTATCCACATATCTAGTTAGTTGGACACTTGAACTTTTAGGGCTAAACTTCTCAAAAGCAAAAGTGGAGATGTTGTCCATAGCAACCAATGAGATTCTAGTTGACATGCTCTAGTATGTAATAGGAAAGTGAGAGCTAGAATCTGATTGGTTGCTATGGGCAACATCTCCATTTTTCTTTTTGAGAAGTTTAGTAAATTTACATTATTGCCTATTTGCCCATTTTTGATGGGAAAATGAACTGTTTACCTACCACAGTAACTGTTTACCACACTTTAATTCCCTTATGCTTTTTATTAGGACCCTTCCTGGTATAAAGCCCTATTACTCTGGATATTTTGAGCACAATTAAGTGCTTTGTCTGGGGGGGGGGAGTTGTTTTTATTTTTCCTTAATTCTACTCTAATGATTTCCAATAATAGGACTGTATATTATTGTGATAATAGAGATCGATATGAACCCCTATTATGTGGGGAGTGAGGGGGGGGGGAATAAATGATTATAATGGGGAACAGTTTGAGCAAAACTAAGTAATAAGCAGTATTACTATGGGTTTATATATGCCCATTATAAAGCTCTTTACTCTTCCTTAACTGTCCTCATAGTGAGCCTGATTCAGAGGCAGAAAATAAGAACTTAAAGTTACTCCTGGGCTAAACCATGTTGATTTCAGGGGAGTAAAATTTCATTTGTTACAACAGTATTATAGTTAAAAGGTGATGTTTCCCAGCTCAAGTCTAATTAGCAGTTTAAAAGTGAAGCTGATCAGGTATCTGTGTGCAATAAGTAAAAGCAAAGCATTCTCCCTGCATGCATAGAATAAAATTAACTTGACTCCCCCTGAAATGAACATGGTTTTGCCCAGGTGTAACTTTAAGTTCTTATTTTCAGCCTCTGAATCAGGCCCAGTATCACTTATAATAGGACTCTATATACTATTTGTAGAAATAGATACATTATTTTAAGAAATACATTTTATTAATATAAATGGAAAGTTTATTTAATGGTCATCAAGAAGTTTAGGTGCTTTAGGTAAGTATTTAGTTAAACGTTCTATGCATACAAATATATATAATGAACAGCAGCAAAGTTGAATGCGTCTGCACAAATTTGTATAGGGATGATTTTTTGGCAAATTATCGTTTGTTTATTTTCACAATAGTTGCTGATGTAAATTACAGCAGAACTCCACTTTCTGTGCTAAAACCCGAAATAAGCATTACTGTCGTTGTTATCCTTTTAGGCAAAACAGCATAAAGCAGATTCCAGTCTCAGCAATTTTACAAGGGGGCATCTTGCTGCGGTAAGGGTTAATGCCTTTATTGGCACCGCTACAGTTTGTGTTCGAGCAAATGTTACTGCAATGGTTTTCAAATATGTAGCTGGTATCATCAAACATTTATAGATGCTTACCGTCAGGCTTAGGATGTGGTCCAACTTTTATAACTGGTGGAAAAAAAAAGATGCTGGTTACTCATCAATTAATTCATTGGTGGTGGAGATTCTCGAAGATTATTTGCAATTAAATGTACACTGCATGCTTAAACAGATCCATAGTCAAATCAGGTTTATCACCTATAGTATATGGTATGTTGTTTACTTCCCTTTCTCAAATATCACTTAGACCACGCATATTAAGTTGGTTTTCATTTCATTAGCTGGAGTACTATATGTTTCCAGTAGAACTATAGGTGTTTTATCATGGGTGGACAGAAGGGAATGCAGGGAAAATTGCTAATGGGAATAGAACCTATTTTCCATTTCCCAATAGGTAGTGGTTGCAGCGGATAAAAAGTTAGAGTAAAGGATTAAGGAGGTGGTTAGGGTTATGCTGCATGGCATGGAGGGTTAGGCTGAAGAAAGGGAAGGTTAGGGTTAGGCTGTGCTAAAGAGAGGGTTAGGAAAGGGTTAATGGTATGGTTAACTAAAAACACCTTTTGTCGGATGACTCTTAGTGAGTACAGGATCCGCATACCCACTGCTTGCCAGCAGTCTGCATTCAGATGTAAATAAGTCCATTATACCAGCCGTTGCGAGTAGCCATTGCGAATTATGGACAGCTGAAAGTTTCATTTTTGGCTGTCCCTATTTCGAGTGAGAGCCCTTTCAGAATTTTATTTTTATTGATGAGTGAGTATTCAATTCGCATACTCACCCATTCATTTCTGAAGCGCCGCCACCAGGGTTAGGCTGCATCAGGGAGGGACTTAGGGTTAGGCTGCATCAGGGGGGGACTTAGGGTTAGGCTGTGGGCGGGGGGGACTTAGGGTTTGTGTTAAGGAGTGGGTTGGGGAAACAGCTATCGGAGCATTGTGTTCGGTGCTCCGGGGATCGATTGCTATGTCTCATCAAGGCATAAGCAATCGATATCCCAGCCAGTATGGAATTGGCTGGGAGCGTATGGCCCTTTTGAAATTGGGCCATTCGCCACGGGGACCCACACCCGTACCAGAGAACCTCACTCTAAAGGGCTCAGCCAAGCCCTTACTGTATGATCTGCAGGCACCATGTGTATTGGGGCTGTACACATACCAGTCTGATCGGGAGTTGCATCAGAGGAGGATTGGACAAGTGTGTACACAGCTTCGGTCTACTCTTGGGCGTAGGTTGGGTGAATTGATACCATGCTGTATAGTGACAGGAACATTGTTAATTGACAGCCAGCACAATGGAATATTTTGTTTCAGAATGATTGAGGGCCTTGGGTGCATTTTTTACTTATATTAAGCATTCTCTATTTTGGGTTTATTAAATATATATTAAAGTTTCAAATATATAATAAATATCCTAACCCCTCAAACCCCGCAGTCTAACCCCATCCCTCCATGCCCTACAGCCTAGCCTATCTCGCCATGTCTTGCGGCCTACCCCTAACCTTAGATTAAGTCCTAACCCTAACCTTACCCCCATCGCAGCCTAACATTAACCTATTATCCTCCGCGATAAAGCCTGCAGCTGTTGGGCAGGGGGAACGTTCCTAATAATAGCAGTTGGTTCCAAACAATGATAAAGCTGCTATTCCGCTGGCGGCTGTATCATTTCGAAATAGGGCCAGCCAGACCAGCAACCGTGTCCCGTTCCACTCGCAAGTATGAGACTTCCCTACCATGCAACCTTCTTTAAATGTTACGCACCAGCTGGTGCACAATGGAGGATTGTAAGGACTTACTGTAAGATTAGCATAATTCCCCACCCACCATACATACACAGCCTGTACAGCACATATGTACAGTATTGTAATGCAGAGTGGGGAAGACGCCCATATTATTTCATTCTGGAACCGGTCTATTGTTTATTCTATGGAAGGTGCTATGAGAAATACATTTTATTACATCTATTAAAGCTTTTAAATGCAAAAAGAATAATATGGAAGTTTTTGCATGAACAATTTTGAAGGTCACCCCCCCTCCTCCTCCCACACAAATATCTGGTTTTGCCCCCTTTATTCTCAGATTTTATACTGTTTTTATTCCAGCCAGAAAGTGCGCTCAGAGCTCATTATCAGCAATTTAAAAGCAGCCGACTGCTTAATTTTTTCTCTGCATTTGAAAAATTGCAGAAAGCGGAGCAGTAACTGTTTCCCATTATGCTTCACCATGACACACTTACAGCTCCCACATCTTGTTTAGCTGAAGATAATAAAATAGGAGCGATGAGCAGCACAACAAAATGGGGATTCTTTAAGTTCAAGTGACCTGATCAGAAAGACCTCGTCGGCTCTGTAGAAAGAAGGGTCCTCAGTCGATTCGCGTAATTGCTTTATGGAAAGTAAATCAGGCTGACAATTTATCTACTAACCTTTTCTGAGAATGCAACTTTTAATGCTGATAACAAACATACATACATGATAAAGTCATCACAGGTAACATGGGGCAGTCCTTCCATGTCTTATACTGGACAGCTGCCATGCTGATTTATTCTATGTATTATTAATTGCTGACACAATGGGCACAATACTCTCTGTATCAGGATGTGCAGTGTGATCAGTATTTCCTGGCTTCACATACAAAGCTTATCTAGTACAATGTGAGATTATTTACTAAAAGTAACCAAACTGTGATCATACTGGGCCAGATCCAGACCTAAGTTCTGTTTACGTACGATCGCGTAGCGTATTTATGCGAACGTAAGTACTATGCACTCCCCCGGGCACTCCCCTCGCTCATACTCAATTTACTTAAATTACGAGTACCAAACCCTACCTTAACTTTTCCAAGCGTAAGTACGCTCGTACGTAATGGATTCACGTACATAACGCCTAACCAGGCCCATTCTACGCCTACAAAGCGTATTTCCGGGTGTCGTATGGCTGACCCGCCCCTTAATTTGTATTTACACTGATGATACGTATGATCAGAGTTACGTTGCGTAATATCTGACGCGCGCATGCGCAGTACATACCATGCCTAACCCAGCCCATACTGTACAATTTAAAGGCCTCCCTCCGCCCACAATGCGTATATTCGGCTTGCGTAGGGATGTCACACCCTATGGTACAGAGTTACGATGAGTACAGCCCCCCTCCCATGGTTTAGGTGGGGTCGCACCACCCTGATGGACGGATCTCCAGGCTAGGTTCCATACGCCTGGATATCTGCACTGCAGCATCTGGCGTGCGCATGGGGGCTGCCAGAAGATTAGCCGGATTCCGTACGGCAGCCTGGATTATGTCCAGGGAAAAGACATAGAGAAAGAGACACCGTGATAAAGAGAGGGACATGTGAAGAGAGCGTAGGTCAAAGAGAGAGAGAGAGAGAATAGACGGAGATAGATTAGGGTTGTAGACAGAGAAGAGAGAATGAGAGAAAGTGATAGCGAGAGAGAGAGAGACGAGACAGGTTGAGATAAGAGAGAGAGAGATAAGAGACAGGTTAGAGATGAGAGAGAGAAGAGACTGGTAGAGATAAGAGAGAGACAAGAGAGAGAGAAGAGAGACTGGTAGAGATAAGAGAGAGAGAGAGAAGAGAGACTGGTAGAGATGAGAGAGAGAGAGAAGAGACAGGTTAGAGATGAGAGAGAGAAGACACTGGTAGAGATAAGAGAGAGAGAGAAGAGACTGGTAGAGATAAGAGAGGAGAGACAGGTAAAGATAAAAAAAGAGACTAATAGTGCTTTGATTAGTGATTTTTAGTTCAAATGCTCATAATGTTCAGATTCACACAAGTGCAGGGTCATTGCTCTGTGTTGTCTCTTGTCCATCAGTCGACCTGTATGTTCCTGTTATGGCTGTTATTCTCTATTTATAATATTACCTATAACAGGTTCCATGTATATATATATATATATATATATGAGCTTGATAATAATATTGGTTAAACAATACTATCCTATGGTTCTGTGATACTGATTTAATACATTAAAAAAAGTGTTAATGGACTTGGCAGTTCAAATTATGGACATGGAGCTTTTTAATGAACTCATTAATAGCAGCCCCCCTGTCAGATGTGTTTCAATTGTATTCCTGAATACTACATAATGCATTGGGGAAAGGGGGTTGTAGAGATTAATTGCTTTAGCTTCATTTTGTTGGCATTGACAGGAAGAGCCTGCAAGGCAGCGATCTTTAGAGAATAGTCTTTATGAAGTTGTGTCACTCATTGCCATTCTGCAACTTCACTTGTGCCTTTTTCCACAGCATATGGTGTAAAGTTTGAAACATGTCACAAACGAGGGACCTTAATCACCGTCTTTAGACGTAATTACTGCATTTATTGCACTTTTAGGGCTGATTCAGAGGTTGAAAGTAAGGACAACAGAAGAGCAAGTGTAGACCTCAGCAAAGCCATTTTGCAATATGAGAGATGCAAATGAATTGAAAATTTGAAATTAAATTTATGCACGGAAAATACTTTGCATTTGCCCTTAGAACTTAAGTACTGCATAGTTTTATGATCAGTCTCTAAATAAGTGATTGGAGTCTGCGGCCAGAAAATAGTATTTTAGAAATACAGGCAGCCGAATGCTGAATTTCAGCTGCCTCTGTTTCAAAAATCATTGCGAAATTTTGAAGAATGGATTCAGAGATCCGTTTTTTTAAAGTTCGCACGTCGCAAGCCAACACCCACCAAAACCTCCGACACTCCCCTCTCACGGCTGTGCTGTCAGGGACTTACAAGTCCATAGACCCATCTGTTCTTTACGTGCGCATATGTATGCCATACGTGCGATTCTTAATAACCCCGCCCTCAAGCTTTCATTTAAATGTCTCCCCCCACCCACTTTCATGTAAATGTTCAAGTCCGTTTTGCAACCCTGCCCATCCGAACGTATTTCATCAAGTGCGATTCACAAGTCCGTCCGTTAGGCACTTACAAGCGTATATTCAACGTAACTTACGTAAATAAAGTGACTACGTACGTTAAAACGGAACTCCGCGTGAAAATGGATCTTTGAACACGGTCCACTGTATCTCTGTGTGGTTTTTCACTATACATGCTCAGAACCGCAGAGTACACAATCACACCCCATTCAGGTCCTAACGCAACTCGAGCTGTGGCGGCTTGTGTTCTGCAGGGGCGTGTTGTGGGAGGGAACAGGAGGAGACACATAGTCAATGCACAGTATAGGTGTGCAAAGCGAGTGCACCTGATCCAGATCTGCATACAGACAGAAATAATTACTGTCCACACATTTTCACCTGCCCCAGATTATTGCTAGGTCCGGGGGCTGACACCACAGTAATATAAAATAGACCTTTTTTAAATGAAATATTCCTCACATTGCTATTTATGTGGTTGCACTTTTCAGGGCCGCCATCAGGGAGGGGACAGCCAGGACTACTGCCAACACCAATGATATCACATAGGGGGCGGGGCCCGCGGATGTGTCCTGGGCCCCATAACTTCTGACAGCGGCCCTGGCACTATTTATAACATTTATTTCCAGTACACATTACAGTCTGACTGCCCTGCACTTGCGCAGTGTATATGGTCTTCATCATTAATGGCTTGTGCCTATATGTAAACTTCGTGCCATGCTTGCATTGCCATCCAGAGGTACCCTTGTGTGCACCTTTAGATGGTATTCACCACGACCACAATTGCTGCCCTCGTGTATGTCCCACTTGCTGCATTATGATTTTCAAGCGCCAATGTTTTCCTTTTAGTTGAAACTGAGTCCTAATGAAAGGTGCTTTTACTGAAGACAATACTCAGTCGCGTCATATCTATTGGGTTAGAGGCTGGAAGCTTAAGTTCTACTTTACCAATCTGAGCAAGAGACCCTTCAGGTTGACAGAAAACAAATGATCTTGTTAAGGATAAATTACAATGTTGAACAAATCATTAGAATTGTTTATAATTTGTTTTCCATGTGTGTTATTTGACTGCAATTTGCCTGGACTAGCAATCATGTTACCGCAAATGCAGTCGCATGTAGGACCGGATTCAGAGTTACGAGCATGTGCGATGCGGAATCGCACATGCTCATTTGAATACGTGCTATTCAAGGATGCACTTCCGTGCATCCTATAGCACACTCTGAATAGCACGTAAAGTGCTGTTCAGAGTAGTATGCGGATGTGCAAGGCACATCCGACTTGTTAAAAAGTAGTCGGAGCCTTAATGGTTCCGACTTTTGTTTTTAAAGTTAAAAAAAAAAACATTCCCTCCACGGCCACTCCGCCGCCGCAGCCCATGTGTAAAAAAATAAATAAATAAACCTTCCATCCAACAGGGCATACTGCAGGTAGTAGAATTACAGGCACAAGCATGCCCATGAATGACAGGGCATGCTAGCGCTTGTAGAACTACTATCGGCAGCATGCCCTGTTTCAAAAACATAAGATGGCCATTTAGTCATTTAAAATACTGGACCGGATTCAGAGTTACGAGCATGTGCGATGCGGAATCGCACATGCTAATTTGAATACGTGCTATTCAAGGATGCACATCCGTGCATCCTATAGCACACTCTGAATAGCACGTAAGGTAAATACAAAAATAATCCACCAATGCCCCATAATAAATAAAAAAAACAAGACACCAATGCCCCAATTTACATTAAATATACTGTAAAACATCGTCATATAAATCCCCTTTACCAAAAATGAAAATATAAAAAAAGTTGCCAAAATGTGTCCATTAAATAAATAAAAATAACCTTACCTGTTCTGATGGGGGTCCCGGTCCAGTCTTCTAAGCTTTTAATCCGATGGGGCGGTCTTGGCAAAAAAAAAACCCTATTGGTCCGCCGCTTACTATGTCCTGCAAGCAGGACATCCCCGGCGCTAATGACAGGTTGGCTGGCATTGGGCTATATACCCTCTGCCAGCGTGGGAATTATCCAAAGTCTCACAATGGAAATTGTGATTTCCCCATCCGGGGGAAGGGGTTAATTTTTACTAGCAAGCGGTTGTTTTGTTTTTTTTAAACTGTGCTGAGCTGACCCTACGATTCCACCAGCTCTGAGATGGTGGAATCGTAGGGCTATTTCCGCATGCAAGCGAACTCATGCTCAGAGAATATTTAAATGAGAAAACCGAACATTTTCTCATTTAAATATCCTGGCACACCCCCTTTTCAGTTGGAGTCGGATGCTGGCGGATACCATAAACTCCGCCAGCAATCCGACTTCCTTGCGCCTTTTGCGCATGCGCAGACCTGTCAAAAAGCATCGCCTCCGTGTGAAATTCACACGGATGCGATACTCTGAATCCGGTCCGTAGTTTCTTTGTAATGACGAAATGGAACCAAATTGCTTGATATATTCAAGCGTTGCAGAGACGGCTGTGTATCGCATTTACTTCTGCAGAAGACTCCACAGTGCACTCTACATTTCATATTCTATTTAAACAGCTGATCAGCCAACCGTCCGCTACTACACGAGGGGACGCCCGCAGTTTGTTATCCGGAGCGACGCCGGCTTTAGCCCCTTATGTTACCAGCTGTTCGCAGATACGAGCTCATCTAGTGGCCAACCTGCACAGTATTACAAGGACAGTGAGTATCAATCGGCCTCCGGCATTACAGAAACCTACAGCGCACAGCTACTATTCAAACTTACTTGAAACGGACATTGCTACCACCTATATGTTCCCTCTATGAAGTTTTGTTTCCAAGCACTACTGCTCCCAGCAGTTTTGGAACTAATTGTTTCACAGTTTTTGTAATGGTTTTGCCAGTTTTCTCTACATTCGGTCACCGACCCGGACCTTGTGGCGGGAGGTATTCCGATGTTCTTTCTCTGCGGCTATTTTCTCACAATCCCATTGATCCTCATATTATTTTAGGACACTGTAAATGAGCTCAATATCACGGAGTTTATGAACATTTCATCTCACAACTCTGGTTTCATATGTATGTATGTATTTTATGTATGTATGCATTTTATGTATTTTATGTATGTATGTATTTTATGTATTTTATGTGGTATATAATTGTTTGACTACATTATCTTTATTTTAGAATATTAAAATATAATTTTTTTTTGCTACATAGTCGTGTATATATATCAGTATATGTGGTTGTGGGTAATCAGAGAGCGTGGCTATATTTACTACTTGCTACATTCATATCACTGTTCCATCATGTTCCTATAGAGACTCAGGGCCCATTCCTGGGATGATAGGGTAACGGCGCTGCACTCGCCCAGTCAACGCAGCAGTCCTAAATGCCAATTCAGGCCAAAAATCAATACAACAACAATATCCTCAAAACTAGAGGAAAGACAGCGCTGTAGTCTGGGGCCCAAAAAAGTGTATCATTAATATAAATCCGTGATGGTTGAAAATTTGACAACACCAACGTAAAAAACAAAATTATTTTAGATAGTATATGATCACCAATTAATACCTATATCTGACCATACGCATTCCTGAGATGAGCGTTTGTTACCTCAAGTAGCGTATCTTGCTGTGATTTATCCCTGCGAACTTCAGAAACAAAGTGCACGCAATCAGACCTGTATGCAATGCAAGCACTACTGGAGTATTGTGCTGTTATCAAATATTTTATATACAAATATATTATAAAAATTCATGACCTCTTCATTTTTACTGCATTCACATTGCGATTAAAGTACAAGCGCTACTGATAACCTATTTTCCACCATACTATATAGTGTGCTACCCTACTGTTGTGCAATGTATGTGGTCATGTAACTGCATTAGACTTGGTTGCTCGTTCCCGTACACTATGTGCCGTACACTATGTGCCGTACACTATGTGTCGTACACTATGTGTCGCACACTATGTGCCGTACATGATTGCCATACAGAGGCCCTGTTGCATGGGATTTTGGATCACTCGATAACCACCCTAATTTTCCAAGCACATGTATGGCACATGTGCTGCGATCACATTAACATGACCTCTGGACCATGAAGAGTAGGCACTGGCCTGGGGTGTCTACAGAGCTAGCATCGACCCTAGCTCTACTCCCATGCATCCATTTATGCTTTGAAACCACAAAGTTGAGTTTCAAATGTCACCTTTAATAATCTCCACCAAAGTATCTATACAAATATTTTATTTTATTATTAATGTAATATCTTGTAGTCCTTATTGTAAAGTACTCATTACCTTCTTCTGCCACCTAATGAGGAGCATTGTGGATCTCTAAAATACGGACAATTCTAAATTATTATTTTCTATCCACATTTATTCACAAAACTCTTCTAAATTTTAAACATAATTAAGAAAATAAAAAACTAAACATTTTTAAAAATCCCGATGCTTACAGAATATTATTTAACTCATCGGCAAATGTTAGTATTATGGTCAGTAATATAACATTCTGTAAACAATGTGTAGGTATATTGTGATTCAGTTAAAAGATAATAAATTCTGTATTGGGCTTTGTTAGATTTGTCTCTTCTTTATTTGCACAAACAAATTGAAATGTCCACTAAGCAGCGATTATCTGATGGAAACTGCTTGATACCATGGAAAGGTAAACATGCCATTGCTTTATTTATATCAATGTAAAGTATTGGCTCAGGAAAATAAACTTAAAAAGAATTAATGGACCATGCGCCCTCCGTATCTTTTGGGATATCTCAGAGAAGAGAATGGCCCTTGTGTCAATCATTTTGTGTTTGGTTGTAATCTTTTAACGCATTTTGTTGTGTAAGAAGATGTTGACGTTATAAACCATAATAAATGCTTATATCCTGAATTTTTCCTATAGTCACGTTAACACAATTAGCTGGAATCAAGAAAGCTGCCCCAAATATTTATTGGCTGGTTGTACCCAGTTTGTGAATATTAAATATGTAGGGGGCTAATAAAGAATTAGGAACAACAATAAAAATAGGAGCAAATGTAGACTTTTGCACACAACTATGTTAACTTGCAGAAGAAGGTAAATTTAAAACATGCAAACAGAATTACAGTTGCAGTAGAGCATGCAGGGAACCCCTCCTCTACTTCAAAAGGTACATGAAAAACAAAAAATATTGTCCCCGTCATATATCCAGACTGCAGCTACAGCTGTTGCATTGACACATGTAACAGCTGTAAGTCTGCCAGGTAGGTCATGTGCATTGAACAGGTTGGTGCTGTGGGTCTTTCTAGGTCTTTCCTGGAACCCTAATATACCCCAAAGTACTTTTTGTTTAACTTTATCTCTATTAAGGCAGGATGTCCAATTTACAGTGCAGAAAGACAATCATCAGTAGTCAGAAAATAGTCAGAAAAAGCCCATAGAAGGCAGGCAAGCACACACTAATAGATTAAACTTAAGATCCAAATCAAACTGGAGTGCATGTTAATAAGATATTTATATACAACCAGCACCTCTTATGATTATTGAGGAGTTGCTGGGTGACAGAGGTTGTCTTTTGTATCTGTGTGAATTCCCCATACCTTGCTAGCATCTGCTTTATATTAACTTATAAATTGATTTGAGTAACCTCCATATATATATTTAGTTATTTAGTTTTGCCGTTTTGCCTATTGTTTTTACCAAGAACTTCTTTTGCAGTTAACATAAACCCGTCACAAAGAAGCAATAAATGCATAAAGCGCTTAGCCTACAATTATCTATGTATATATAGATTAAATTCATGTTGGTGTTGATAATACTCCAAATGGCACTTGAGAATTCAATTTCAATCGATTTATAAACTGCACATCTGAAATATATAATCATAAAAACAAATTCAGTTTCAGCACATATACTAGCAACATTAACCAATATAATGTTCGGCTCTAACTATGATAGATATGCCGATAGTTGTTTCATAGTGTATTTAGAGCCGGACTCTGTGTATGTACCCTGGAGTGAAACTGATGGTGAGACAACTATTCCACTGTGCCTTTTTACACTTATGAGATGGTGGATATTGATGCCAGTGCTAAGTTTGAGATAAAATGCAATATTTTGGAATTTATTCTGATTTATATATTGCTAGATTTATATTGCTTAATGTTGCTAGAATATGCACTGAAACTGAATTTGATTTTTTTTTACCCTTGCTCCTTTCTCTTTTTTAATTGTGATTTTACTGATCTAAAACCCGTCACAGTACATCTTATACAGCTACCTCTAACTACAGGAATTGGATTTGCATTTCCATAGTTTTGCATTGAGTGGCATTGCCTTTATCCTGTCCTGCTGTTTGCAACCATTTCATTCAGTGACTTAAACATGTAGCCCGGAATACGGATCAGAGTATACAGAGTCTGTAATCTGTTCCAATAGACACAAATGACAGTGGGTATCCTTTATACTTAACCAGTTCACTATCTCAAAACAAAATTAATTCTGTAAAGACCTTCTGCAGTATGTTAGCTAAAAAGAATTACATTGATGTATCTGTTCTTGTGAGAGGGTCATTTATAGAAGAATACTGGGAAATTGAAAGGAAAGTAGGTAAGCAGAGAAATGTCCTCTTTTTTTGCTATATAGTACGTATAGTACAAGTTATTGTAAGAAATAATCCACAAATGAATGAATCATTAATTACAGTCAGTGGCAACAAACCACAGTTACAGTCTGTGTGGTTACTATTACAGTGGGGTTGAGGATTTCTAAGCTATGTCTTATTGCTCAGCTCCTATAGGGTCAGAATGAATTCTTTTTATTCTGATGAGCTGTGAGTATGGTAAAGATTTGAGTAAAGAAGGAGGATGGAAACTTTTTGAGTGCAATATGGTATTGCGGTTCGTGTCTTTCTTATACACTGTAGTGAATAATTTGTGACCACATTTAAATATCCAAGTGTCCAAAACGTGAACTCTATCGGTGCTACTTTCATATGTGAATTTAATAGTGGCGTCAGCAGAGTTTGCGAAAGTCATCATTTCCTCAAAGGCCGATGTTGGCCCAGACCAAATTAGCAGGATATCATCAATGTAGCGTTTGAAAAAAAGGATGCTATCCTTATAGTTCGAGTTCTTTAAAAAGAGGCGATCTTCTATGCCAAACATGTATGCGTTGGCATAGGCCGGAGCTACGTTAGCTCCCATCGCACATCCGCAGCATTGGAGGTAATATGCATCGTCAAAGACAAAAAAATTGCAGGTAAGAACAAGTTCTAACAGTTTAGCTATCAGTTCCATTGAGGGTCCTGTATAGGAAGGACTATTTTCCATCAAATTCAATGTAGCAGCTATACCTTCCCTGTGGGGAATATTGGTATATAAATTTATCACATCAATAGTGCAGAGTATGCTGTCAGGTGGTAAATCAGGTAAAGAGTTTAACAGATTCAGCAGATGCATTGTGTCTTTCAGGTAAGTGTCCTGTTTTTGAGTGGCTGCAACAAGAAATCCAGAAATTGTGAGATGGGTTGAATATATATATATATCTATCTATGTCTATCTATCTATATCTATATATCATTTGCAATACACACTAAATTAATCCCCCTCCTCCTATCTTATTATTATGTTAAGCTTCCCTCTACGCTAGCTCACACTATTCTATTGTATGCATTCACACTTCATTCACACTTTATTTACAACCTATTAACCCCTTATTAACTTCCCTCCCTCCAGTTCACACCTTATATACTTTACCTGGCTTTTATCTTCTTCCCCGCTGCTCTGCCGACACCTTCAAAGGGAAAAAAAAGGGGGAAAAAAACAAGCCCAATACCGCTTGTCATAAGGTCTGTCAATTGACAGGAGCAACGCTATGAAATTTCCTATCTCTATAATGGGGCACATTTTCCCAAATTGTAAAATAATTGTAATTTTCTTTCAAATCTCACCCCAAGTCACTCCTCTGGAACATTAGCTCCCTAACAAAAAAAAACAGCTAGTGAATAGACCCCCTCTACACTGAGTTCTGCCTTCCCAATTATATGTCAATATAAGGTGGACTTTCAAAACAGGAAGTATAAAAACAGCAACATTTTCCACTTTAACCTGTTCCAGGTTTTTCATTTTAAATTAGTTTGCTATAAATGTTGGCATGCGGAAAAAGGAGACGATTCTGTACGGACTAGTGAAAATTTCATATTAATGCATAAAATACTTTCTGAGTCACAGCCCCTCAAACACTAAACCCTCCTCTCACCGAAAGTCAATGGCGGAATGACATTTATTATAGTAAACCTTAATATAAGGGCACAACCTGTATAACGAAAATCATGCTGATATGACTGAAACATTAGTGGTTGGTTTACACTAGTACCATGTCTGGTGATGTGTAAATAAAAAATCTATATGTGATTTTTACATTATCAAGACTTTGAGTGCCTTCCTTTTTTGTGGATTGTGGATTACATGCTTTATTATTATTATTATTATTATTATTATTATTATTATTATTATTATTATTATTATTATTATTATTATTATTATTATTATTATTATTATTATTATTATTATTATTATTATTATTATTATTATTATTATTATTATTATTATTATTATTATTATTATTATTATTATTATTATTATTATTATTATTATTATTATTATTATTATTATTATTATTATTATTATTATTATTATTATTATTATTATTATTATTATTATTATTATTATCATTATTATTATCATTTATTTATAAGGCGCCACAAGGTGTCTGCAGCGCTGTACAAAATATAACAAAATACAGTACAGACATAAAGGGTAGGGATGGACAGCATAGTATATATTAAAAACAATACGACTATAAAAATATCGCAGAAAAACAATAAAGTGAAGCAAGCACAGAATGCGAGGCAAAATGCGTGGTGTTAAGCTTGGAAGATCAGGATTGGGCGCAATGAGAGGTTGAGAGGGAACCACCAGGTGGGATGGAGGGCCCTGCTCGTGCGAGCTAACACACTATGTGGGAGGGAAGGAAGTGGATTGCTTGTGTGAGCGGAGGAGAGTGGGAAGGAAGAGAAGGGATAGATGAAGGATGCAGTGTGGATGTTAAGTGGAGGGAGGGGTAGGCTAGCCTGAACAGGTGCGTTTTGAGTGAACACTTGAAGACCTGTAATGTGGGGGAGAGTCTGACTGAAGAAGGAAGGTCATTCCAGTGCAGAGGTGCAGCATGGGAGAAGTCCTGGATATGGGCGTGAGATGTGGTGATCAGTTAAGAGGTCAGACAGCGCTGGTTAGCAGAACGGAGAGGGCGGGAAGGGGTGTGCATGTTGATGAGGGAAGAGAGGTAGGGAGCAGTGAATAAGGAGATGGCCTTAAAGGTGAGGGTAAGGAGTTTAAAGAGAGGTCTGAAGCGGACAGAAAGCCAGTGGAGGTTTTGACATAAAGGAAAGGCCAAGGTAGAGCAGCGTGAGAGGAAGAAGAGCCTGGAAGCAGCATTGAGTATAGATTGAAGGGAGCAAGACGGGTGAGCGGGAGACCTGTGAGGAGGAGGTTACAGTAGTCGAGGCGTGGTATGACTAAAGAGTGTATGAGGGTTTTTGTAGCTTCATTGGTGAGGAAGGGATGGATGCGTGCAATGTTGCGTAGGTGGAAACGACAAGAATGAGAGAGGGCACGGATGTGTGGTATAAAGGAAAGTGAGGATATTACTTTATAGGATATATAGGATATCAAAGTTTTTTACTACCCCTCTATTAGTAACTTTCCATACCAGGCAGAATAATATAATCCCCCCTTAATGTTTTTACATTTTATTCATAGTAAATGAAAAATACAGCTATAAATAATGAAAGAAAATATTCTTTTTGAAACCTGTTATTTTTACCCTTAAGGTAAATGAGAGAGAGTTCAGTATTTGTCTCTTTAACGCACACAGAAGATGCAAAGTATAGACCAGTCTTTCAGAGCCATGGGTTTTAGCTTATGTGAGGAGTTTTAAGCACATTTAATGCACATACAAGTGATGAGCTATAAGCATTAGGAGATATGTGGTGGATGTCTTGGGGTGTTCCATTTAGGATTGGGGGATTGGGGGAGGGTGTATGCAAGCCTTGTGCAATGTTCAGTCTAAAAATACAAGTGCAACACTAAGCATATGGACGTTTAGCTGGCCCTGGTGTAGGTATGTCTGCACAGATTATGGACGGCCCTAATAAAAATATAAGTATAGCCCGTCACATGCTAATTGCATATATGCTGCAAATGCATACTTTTAGCAAAACAATACACACAGCTCTAATTGGAATCTCTGTCCTGGTGACTTTTGTCAGGATATTGTTACAGGCTCAACACTGACAGAACAGGAGCTTGAGACTGCTGGATCGCTGGAGTGAAGATCGACGGGAATTTATTTATTAACAGGTTTCCATATAACGCTATCAGATTACGTAGTGCTTTACAGAGAATATTTCACATTCACATCAGTCCCTGCCGATTGGAGATACATACTAAGGTCCCTAACACATATATACACACACACAGACACATACACACAGACATTAGGGTTAATTTAGTAAGCAGCCAATTAACCTACCAACATGTTTTTGGCGTGTGGGAGGAAACCCACGCAGATACAGGGAGAACATACAAATTTCACACAGAAAAGACCCAGTCCAGAATTCAAACTCAGGAGCTTAGCCCTGTAAGACTGCTGGATTTTGCATTCGACATGGATGCTAATCAACTATGCTGTGCTCAATGGGGATGTCTGTTCTGTATTTCCGTACTTGAAACGACACGGACATGTTCGAACTATATTTAATGTTAGGATTAGACTGTGATTATGGTTAGACGGCCATTAGGCTTAGTGTCACACCCCTTCTGTCATCACATTAACAGCACTTGATATCAGCCAAAATTTATATACAAATTATCCAATTGTGACTAATTTGATAAATCTCCAAGTAAAAGTTGTGATGAAAAAGGATTGGGAACTAAACTGACCAATAAACTGTTTATGAACTCATTCTCAGACATTTAATAATGACATTAGTGGTTACATCTGGATGGATCTGTGGTTGAAATACATCGGTGTGGTTTGCAAGTACGATTGTCTGTTTTGCGACAGACCAACATGTGGCAATTGCCAGTAGTCTCCATTTTCTACAGCGGAGGTAATGTGACTCCCACAGTCATGAACAGTGATTCGCCGACAGCTAAGAGCCTGCATCCTAACCCTTCCCTTAACCCTTCCCTAGCCCCCCATGTCCTGCACCCTAACCCTATTCTTTCCCTTCTTGAGCCCTACCTCTAGCCCACAATGTCCTGCAGCCTAACCTTAACCTTCCCTTTAAACCCTAACCCTCCATTCTTGAAGCCTAACCTTAACCCTGCCTTCTTAAGCCCTAACCGTAACCCGGGCTTGATGCAGCCTGTCACTGTTGGATTTTCTATTTTCTGTAGCATTTCGACAATGATAAAGCTGGCCAGACTGGCAGACCGCAGCCCGAAAAACCTCATAAAGTACAATATAAATAAATTTAAAGTTTTATATCATATTTACTGCTTTGGATAGTTTTATATTTTTTGTTATAAAAATAATAGATTTTTTTTATTCTACAACTGTTGCATATTTTCCCTCCTAGACATTAATTAAATCTGGAAAACAGGAAATTGACTGACAAATAGCAGACAGGTGGCAGCATAAATTGTCTTCTTCAGATGGATTCGTTGATGTTTGATTGCGATACATTCCCCTATTACATTATTATGTCATTTGCAAGTCTCTAGAGGCGATCATTTTGCTGGAGAAATGTAATCAGTGCATATAATCGGGTTTAGGTCAACAAAGTCTTGTTGTCATTGCCTTAAGCAATATTATATTCCAAAAATAAATGAAGCTTAATTAACTAATCAATCAATTAATGAATCTAAGAAAATGCATTGCACACGAATGCGACTTTTGTTTTGTTCATGGGTTTTTGACTTTTACTGAAGCTGTCCAGACTAATTATTACTAAGTATTAATCTATTCGGATGAAATGTTGTTTTTGCTGATAAAACGTCATTAAATGAATTGCAGCAATGAACTGAAAGCAGGTTTTATTCGTGCAGATGCATATAAAACAGTCTATTTATTAGTGTATGTTTGAAAAGATCAAAACCTGACTAAAAACTTATTATTACATTTGAACTTTTCAGTCAATTAATAAAAGTTTTGACTTTTTCTATTATAAATTGCTAATCTTATGGTCCCTCGTCATTAGTGTTTCATGTTTACAAGTGAACATTGATGAAAATATTGTAATATAATCAGTTTTATGGACGTGGCTTTTTGCTCGTGATAGTCAAATAGATTAGAAACCGGTTTCGTTTTTGTTAATGTTCATGAATTGATAGCAAATGAATCAAGTAAAGTTTGTCCTAAGGTCACAAAAACCCAATTTCTGTAAAAGCTTTTTCATTATTATTAATAAACATGTTTACATAAAAGATGAACAGGTAAAGGCTGCAAACAGCCCCTGAAAAGCATAACCATTGGTTGTGTATCTGGACAAGACCCCGGTCTGGATCCAGACTTAAGAAGGAGCTTGTAATTAAGGACCTGATTCACACTTAAGAATCTTCTTAAAATAAGAACTTAAAGTCACACCTGGGCTAAACCATGTTGATTGCAGGGAAGTCATATTTCATCTGTTGCAAACAGTACTAGTGTTGAGAGGTGATATTTCCCAGCCCAAGTCTAAATAACAGTGTAATAGTAAAGCTGGTCAGTATCTGTGTGCAGTAAGCAATTCAAAGATATATCCCTGCATGCAAAGAATACAATTAAATTAATTCCCCCTGCAATCAACATGGTTTTGCCCAGGAGTGACTTTAAGTTCTTATTTTAAGAAGATTCTTAAGTGTGAATCAGGCCCTATATGAGGAACATATATAACTCTATACAACTCAATATGAGGAACATATATAACTCTATACAACTCAATATGAGGAACATATATAACTCTATACAACTCAATATGAGGAACATATATAACTCTATACAACTCAATATGAGGAACATATATAACTCTATACAACTCAATATGAGGAACATATATAACTCTATACAACTCAATATGAGGAACATATATAACTCTATACAACTCTATATGAGGAACGTATATAACTCTATACAACTCTATATGAAGAACCTATGTAACTCTATACAACTCTATATGAGGAACATATATAACTCTATACAACTCAATATGAGGAACATATATAACTCTATACAACTCAATATGAGGAACATATATAACTCTATACAACTCAATATGAGGAACATATATAACTCTATACAACTCAATATGAGGAACATATA
>WWET01000130.1:771250-785482 GCA_011038615.1 Limnodynastes dumerilii | reverse complement strand
TATGAATTGAATCATGAGTTTTATTATTGACAAAATGATCAAAAAGAAACAAAATGTAAATGATTCAAATATTTTGTGTGCTGTACAGTTGGCTAGACTATGATATGAATCATGAGTTTTATTATTGACAAAATGATCAAAAAGAAACAAAATGTAAATGATTCAAATATTTTGTGTGCTGTACATTCCAGTTGGCTAGATCTCGATATAGCTGAAGTTATGGTTTTAGCATATATATGTTTATGATATTGATGATTGCAGTCTTGGTGATCTGACACTCACATGCTTTTTATTCTTTATCCTTTATCTGAACTTTAAAATTTTGCTTGTCTTTATTTTTCATAAACCATAGCATTGATTATTGGATTTTCTGATGGCATCCCACTAAAGGATCTGGTTGTTATTTTAGTAATATAATTCTGCCTATCAATTGCACCTAGAGGCATAACTACAGGGTGTGCAAGGGGTGTGGCTGCTACAGGGGGAGGGGGCCTGCGGCAGTGTCCCCTCTGCACGTAAGCAAGATGTCAGAGACTGACAGCTGAAAACAACGCTCGGAACTCCAGGTATGAGTGCTGGGCTGGGCATACACGGAGTGCTGAGTGCTGTTTTAAGCTGACAGCCTCTGGCAGTTTCTATCAGGCAGTGGTCCCGCCTAGCTCCACCCCCAGCTCCATATGGCACCGCCTATTCCGCATATCCTGCAGATGAACCCTGTGAAGATGTAACGTTAATGTAGGATTGTCCTATCCACTTTTCTTTTTGTAAGGAATTTTTATCTAAACAAAACATTGAATAGTACACACTGCAGAATACACAATAAAGAAAAGCAAACCAACACTCAAATAGTCGCGATAGTTACTGGAACACGGTGTTCAGCTCCAGAGGCCATATCTCCAGAAGGACATAAGTACATTAGAAATAGAGGGCCGTGTTCACAGATCCGTTAGTTAAAGGTACGCAATTATACGCACGTACGTGGCAAGACCACACCCATGACACTCCCCTCACACGAACGGGTTAGCGGTGACTTACGCCTCCATAGGGCACCCTTATCTCTACGTGTGCATTTATAATACATACGTACGTTATCAATCCCCAATTCCATATAGAGTGTTAAATATAACAAGGTATAAAGAACACACAACACAGTGACCAAAAAAACGAATCCCTACCAAGGTGCAGAAAATGAAGCCCTACAAGACGCTGCGAGCCCAAGAAGTGGATGAAGAAACAACCTATGAGATGATGCTAAACAGCAGCTAGTATGGAGGTTTGGAGACTGTGATCGGACAACAAGCCAGTGACCTCCGGTGTGTTAATTAACCAAACTTTGAGTTTATTTGCACCTGTCAGCCTGGGGCACACACTGGGCACCTGCCGGAGATGCTGCACTTTTATGTGACATAAAGCCTGCTCTGACTTAGATGTTCCAGCCAGTTTCTCCTTATTACATACAGCCCCATTCATTTAGTAACAGTGTATTCTCCTTGTAGAGATATGGCAGATAAATCCATCTTAATGTGAACCACATCATTTCCTGCAGGCTACAAAGCTTACCCGATGTTTCACTGAGCATTTTGTTTAGCAATGCACACGGTTACTTTTTAATCATACTTTCGCTGTTTAACCCTTGCACGTCTGCTGTGTCTGCACACCGTCGATGCACAATGCAGTGTATTGCTGCCCCCTCCAGCAATATGCAGTTTAAAGCAGTCTTCTGTCAGCGAACTACTAATCTCTTAGCAGTTCTTTTTTTTTTTTTTTCTATTAAAACAGCAAAATCCAGTTAATGTGTCAGAATAAAGCTAATGCAATCCTCTGTAGTCAGTGTGTCAATGGATTATGTGTCAGAAAGAATTTGTTTCACACGAGTTCTTTGACACCGCGTTTGTTTTCCTTGAACTTTTATAAAAAGCAGCGACTGTAAATATTACATTACAATCAGCCTCCTTACACTCAACCCTGGTTGTGATATAATATCCCTATTCTGTGAGGTCCCCCCCCCCCCAGGTACACCAATAGCTGTAGCTTCTGGCAGAGCTCTCAATAAAGCAACAGATTGCATTTAGGATTTCAATTTGCATTAAACCATCCGTCATTAACGGGTGTTTGAAAAAAAAATTCTGGCTACTTCAGTTTAGATAAATGTCTAGTAACTTTAGTGTACACTGAAAGCCAATCTTAGTAAATGTCCTTTATACCACTTTCAGATAACCACTAAAAACCCAGGTCTTTGCAGAGGTTTTTGGGGGTGATCTGAAAGGTATCAGGGTGCTTATGACCCAGGACTCAGACCAGGGGAGTTTTAAGAAGTGAGGGAGCCCTTTTGCAGGATTTGCACATGGCCCCCCCTTCCCTTACTTGAGACAGGACTGTCCCGATTTGTGGGCCAAAAAAGGGTGGAGCTTACCATGCCCTTAAGCCCCGCCCCTTTTCGGTCCACGAATCGGGACAGTCCCACCGCAGGGAAAGGGGGACTAATTTGGCATCTATTTCTTCCCTCTGGAAGATCTTGGAGGAAAGAAATAGATGCTTAATGACCCCCACTTCCCCTGCCAACCCAGGGTGCAGGACGCCTGCCACGGGGCCCCCTGTTCTGAGGGGCCTGTGTGCACTGCACACCCTGCACCCATTATAGATACACCTATGAATCAGATACAGGAAAAAAGTAGGAGATGTGGTGTAAAATGTGCTCACTTAATACACCTGATTGGATATATTTATTTACTGTTGCTATGCGCAGCCCCTCGGGACATAGATTGCCTTTGTGCGGTCTTTTAAGACTGCGCGGAGTAGTTTAAGTAGAAAGAGGCACCTTGGGGAGTGCTTAGGTAGAAGTGGGAGGGGGGAGGAATTTAGATTAGCCGGGGAATGCGGGGGAGAAGTGGGTAGAGGCAATGGGCCTGATCCAGACCTACGACCGCAATCGCCCGCGAGCATAGCGAACGTTCGCCCGGGCGTAAAAACTTTCACGCCCATAACACTCCCATTGATTGTACCTGCTTACGCCGGCTGAACCCTACCCTAAGATTTTCCAGCGTACGTGCGAATTTTGTAACTGCTTATGCCGGCTGAACCCTACCCTAAGATTTTCCTGCGTACGTGCGAATTTTCGTACCGATACGCTGGTCGTACTGGGCTTAGCACGCCCATACTGTACAATTTAAATGCCTCTGTGTAGTAACTCCAGCGTCCAGACTCTCGACGTAAAAAACGCACGCCCCTTGAGCGCAAAATACGCAGAAAATTCGCTTGCTGTACGCTCATGTCCTTCGGTCGACCGGAAGTTGTCATACTGCACATGCGTAGTGCGTTTTTTTTTCACGAATTTTCGCTTATGATGGGCGTACGCTCGCTTGCGGCTGTAGCTCTGGATCAGGCCCAAATGTCCATGCAGACATTGCACGGATAGATAAGGTAGCCCTATGGCACTCGTAAGTGCCAGAAGGTACCTAAAAACGAGGGGCTGTAAGAGTGAGTTAGGTGCGGATCTGTCCACACCTAACTCACTCTTAACTGTGAATCAGGTCCCTAGTTTTGAATGAAAGGGTGGTAATGATATTTATCTTTTTTGCCTCAATTTCTAGTTATGGCTTTGGTTGGGGGCCTCTGCCCTCCCGAGATGTTCCAGTATTGGGCTGCCATGGCCTGGGTTATTGGCCCACCTGCAATTTTTACAATTATATTAACATATACGTAATTTGGGCTCTATATCGCCCCCTAGCTGTAGTCTGCTAGATAGCCCCTGATGGAAATATTGTAAAAATGATAAGAAGTCATCTTTTCCTGAAGCTTCTTTCAAACAGATGTGTTCAAGATTATCAATGACAGTGCAACCCTCTTACAGAGCTACATATGAGGCAGTCCGCTGCTGGATATGCACCTGCCATGGGCCCAGAGGTAAGGGAGGGCCTGCTGCACTTATGAGACCAGATACAGGTGAGGTGAGGCCACTCCCATGGCTTGTTAAGATTTCTGCCTGGTGATCGCTACCTTATAATTTAAGCGCCAACTCTACTAAAATTGGGGATGCTGCTGGAGTATGAACAGTACATAAGGGCTGAAGCCTTCCCTTACTGTACTATTTACATCCCTTTCCCCTCTCACAGAGTCACTCTGTGAGACAACCCACTCCGCCATGGATTGTGGATCCAGATCTTTACTGGAAATGTGGCACCCGCACATGCGATACTTTCCAAAAGCAAACTTTTTCCAATCCTGGTTATCGGAAAATACCCCTTGTAGTCTGGAACTGATCCATAGTAATTACAGGGCCAAAAATGCGCCATAGAAAAACAAACATATAAGGTTTACCTAAAGCGATTTACAAAACACACACATGTATCATCCGTTGTAAGGCACACACTTAAAAACTTGCCAGCATAGTCTGCCATATTACTGCGTCCTCACTTACCTTGCCATTTTCCAGACTAAGGGTTAAATAAGACAACTTCATGTGACACTGAAAGCCTAATGATTAATGACTGAAGCATATGAAGGACATATTTGTCTCCTCTGCTTCATTAGGCAGATAGGGAGGGTTCCACTCTTATCCAAATGTGCTCTGAATTCACCATAAGGTATTAACTCCTCTTGAAGACTTAGGCAATATGGACGAGGTAAGCGGTCCAAGAAAAAATCCACTCAAATAATTAAAAGTAAACTAGACAGAAAAAAAATCAAAGGATCTTTTCTGACAGATGATAAACTTTAAAGGTGAATACCTGTCATTGCCGAAAATTAGTTGACAAGGAAATTGTCCCTAGAGTGTGCTTCATAATATTATCTCTCAAGAATTTTATAGGAGCTATTTCCCTGTGTGTTGTGAATATTACAATAAATGTGTTGTGTAATGTACAGGACCCATGTGGATGGTAAACGCTGAAAATCCACTGAAATTCAATGGAGATATCTGCAGAAAATTAATGAACAAAAAAAATTAACTGTTTATTAACAAATAACTTTTCTCAATCCTGATTTCAGGACATAATAAATCAGAGCTTCCAACACTGAGAATCTTGAAAATGGGACAAAGTTATGTTGCCACATTCCACCCAAACGCCACCCAGCTCTGCCCACAAATTACCATATTTGGTCAAAACTCTGCCCATTTTCTTATAAACCCTTTAGATACCTCTTTTGCGGCCCACGAAATGTAGGAATATGTAGGTGTCTCTCTACCAATTCTCCCCACAGCCTGTCCCTAAGACTCCCTTCCCCGCAGCATGAACCTAAGACTCCCTTCCCTGCATCCTGACCCTAAGACTCCCTTCCCCGTATCCTGACCCTAAGACTCCCTTCCCCGCAGCCTGACCCTAAGACTCCCTTCCCCACAGCATGAACCTAAGACTCCCTTCCCTGCAGCCTGACCCTAAGACTCCCTTCCCCATATCCTGACCCTAAGACTCCCTTCCCTGCAGCCTGACCCTAAGACTCTCTTCTTTGCAGCCTGACCCTAAGACTCCCTTCCCCACAGCCTGACCCTAAGACTCCCTTCCCTGCAGCCTGACCCTAAGACTCCCTTCCCCGCAGCCTGACCCTAGGACTTTCTTCCCCACAGCCTAACGCTAAGACTCCCTTCACCACAACCTAATGATAGGACTTCCTTCCCCGCAGCATAACGCTAAGACTCCCTTCCCCGCAGCCTGACCCTAAGACTCCCCTACCCGCAGCCTAAGCCTCCCTTCCCATTCCTGCATCCTAACCCTAAGACTCCCCTCCACGCAAGCTAACCCTTAGACTCCCTTCTCCACAGCCTAATTCTAAGACTCCCCCCGCTGTAGCCTAATCCTAAAACTCCCCTTGGACTTCCCTGTAATACTCACCTGTCCGGTCCGGTGCGGCGGCAGTTTCCGAATGAATGAATAAGTATGGATGCTGAAAAATAAATTCGGCATACTTACCCATTCATTAGAGAAACTTTCAAATTAGTAATATTTTCAAAATAGAGACAGCCGAAAATAGGCTTTCGGCTGCTTGTATTTCTAAAAAATGGTACTTTCATGACGTAAACTGCATCCCGTTTCTTAGATTATCCATTCCATAATATTCTTTGACCTTCCTTCGTGTTTTAGTTACACATGAAATATTGCTATGTTTCATGGTAAAGTTTTCACTGCGTTAAACCTCAAAAACAAAAAACAACAGATCATTTCACCCCCACAAAAGAATAAAAACTCAGAACTCAAAGCAGACCTTAATAGTTCAGACCCAACTACGAAAATTATGTCCTGGTATTAATTTGCTATTTTCTTACTCGTGTCTTTTCAAGGAATAAGATACATCCTGTATGTAAGTATTATGTCAGTGTTACATTAAATGTTAATAAAGTCACATACAGGCATATAGTGGTGAGATAAAGTTTGGGAACCCTTGAGAAATGCTTTTATTCGTCTATTGTCTACTCTGAAAAGAAATGAGGTCTGATCTTTAGCCAAGTCTTAATAATAGATAAAGAGTCTCTGATTAAAGAAATAACTCACAAATAGGGTCTGAGATGGGATAAGGTGGCAATAGTGTTATGGTAGCCGAACAACACACCTCTATGGGCTACAAGATAAAATCAGTGATTTTAGTTCCGTACGATAGAAATGCTGTGGAAAGAGGCTGTGCTTCCCCTTCACCCGCCACAAGCATTTAAATTGTACAGTGGGGGGTGGGTTTAGGTATTTCTGAGCAGATTAGCGGTCAGATGGTCTGCAGATCCGCTCGTGTGACTTAAGGCTGGTGTATGACAGCGTCACACAAATATGCCCACAAGAGAGGGAAGTGACAGGGGGAGTTCACTCCTCTTTTTCGTGTGGACTGACAGACCCCCTACATGTATGGAAAGCGCGTGGGGCTCTGGATCAGGCCCCATAAGTACTACAAGACAGGTGGTAAAAGTTATGGCAATTGTTCAGGAAGAGATTGGCTAAGCCCGTGCCTGCGGAATACTTAATATAGGGTGCAAGACACGTAGACCCAATCTTCATGTAAGAGTGCAGGGGGACTACACTAATGCAGAGGCTAATGTAAGGAATATGCTATTAAGTCTGGTTGCAGTGCCCTGATTGGATATCATACTTACGTATATACATTCTGGGTATGTGAATGCATCCATGCTACCAGATTGTAGCACCACCTGTGCTATGCAGGCTTCCCAAAATAATTATACTTTTGACACCATGGGCTCCAATTGCTAAACAGTGAAGACTTCGTTCTGAGTAGATAAAGACAGTTTTCGCTTAAAATTGATCTTTATCTCCTGAAAACCCAGGTCCGGAGTCACAGTTACGTCATTTTCGTCTTACGTGCGTTGTTTTAAGAATTTAGCTACTAGGCATGCGTAGTAGCTTATTTACGCTATCTATGTACCATTTCTGTATGTAGATTGCATAAACTACGTAACTGTGAATCTGGACCCTAGTCTTCACCAAGTACAAAGTAATTATCGCCATGGAAACCATGGAGATCATAAGCCTCTGACCTCTGACCTCCTGATCGCCAGGCTGATCTAATGAATGTGGGTTAGCTGATCCCTATATTTACTAATTATCATATATATATATATATATATATATATATAGGCGTTAGTGTAAGTTTTCCAGCGGTCTCCCCATATACCCCCTTTTTCCTCCCCCTTATAGCTGTAATTAGGGGAGGGAATGGGGGGTATGTATAGACAGACTGCACATATGGGAGAATACACAGATTTGTGTGTGTGTGTGTATGTTTTTTTTTTAAATAATTAAAAATAAATCTAAACATTTAAATAAAAAGTATAAAAAAGAGTTAAACTTACCTGGCGTCTTTCTCTGAAGTCCTGGAGATGAAGTCCCGGCGCATGCACTGTGTATTTAACTGTTTGGAACTTTTTGGGAAAACTTTCTGGCAAAAGTCTTGCAGATCATCACGGGACCTCGCCGCAGGGGTAAGTATTCGTATATACTACCGACGTGATTGCCAGGCTCGCCGCGAGGCGATTAGTATCACAATACGCATTAACAAACTGCGTATAAATCAAGACTTCCGAACCGGCGATATTTTATGTTCACAGGACAGGAAATCCGGTGCTGTAAGGGGAGATCACATGGACGCCTGGATATAATCTGATATTCGCTGTTCCATGCACATAGAAATGAGGATGCCTGAATTTGATCCATAATGACATTTAATCTAGCTTTCAGGGAATTCTCTTTTCAAATGTTGCTTTGCAAAAATGCATAAGTGTGTTTTATGTAAAGTTTATTAAAGATTTCTGTTATAGAGTTGCTTTATAAAAACTGTGTAAATATCTGAGGCCACTAGAGGGACTTATGCAATCAGGACTGCCGCATTCATTTGTAAATAGCAATATTCTCTTATTACACAGATTAAATGTAATGTGTATAGAGATAGATAGACAGACAGATAGATATGAGATAGATAGATAGATAGATAGATAGATAGATAGATAGATAGATAGATATGAGACAGACAGATAGACAGACAGACAGACAGATAGATAGACAGACAGACAGACAGATATTGTAGAATGAAATAGAAAGAAGTAAAGACAATTCTAAGAAGTCAGGAGTAAACCTGTCAGAATATTATTTATATATAGAGGGTTCTTGTCCATGGAGTAAAGGGGTCAGCAATTTCTGAGGCACTAGACATGATTTTGGGCATGAAGCTTTCTGATCTTTCTCCATGAAGTAATATATACTTGAACCTTTTCCACCATTCATTGTTGAAGATAAAGGTTATTCTATAACTCAGCATGAAAGACAGGTTGTTTGTTGTTGCATCAATCAGGCATTCAGCCAACTCAGGGGTGCATGCTGTCTGACACACACGTATCTGAAAGCATCTGTCTGCTCCGAGCACCAAAGTGCCCTCCACAGTGCACATAGGGGGCCAAAGACAGGTGCATAATAGTCTATCAGAAAGTAATGGTCTTCCAGTGTCTTCGGAATATATGAATCTATCTATACAGTTCTTATATGTTCTAAACTAACTAATAAATGTCAGCTGAACAGTTTCCTTCTGGAAGACCAAAACATTAAATCTGTCTATTGAGATAAATAAACATATCTGATCTATCAGCGACACAGTGTTTAAGGGAACTGATAGTCTGTTAGGGACAAAGAGCTAAGGCCCTAATCCAGACCTTCATGCGTATTCTGTACACGCAGAGGCCTATCAGTCCACACGGGAGAGAGGAGTGAACTCACCTGTGATTCTTCTCTCTTGTGCAGACTTTAGCCCGGTTACGCTACCATAAGTCTCCTGTGTGGATCGGCAGTCCATATGATCGCTTATCTTCACAGAAGTCTTAAGGTCAGCCCACACTGTATAATTTAAATGTTCCCCCCGCTTACTTTACATAGTTTAGGTGAGCAGAGGGAACAGGCCACACCCTGTCACCCGAGTTCACATCCCTGTACACCAGAGGATTCAAAGCGTAACATTTGGTGTACGCATGCACAGATTTTATAGTTAGGCTTATTTACAAAAGAGTTAGCCTTGGATAATACTAAATATGTTGAAGTTGTGTAAAGTGCTTTTTTCTCCACCTTCAGAGTAGTAAAAGTTGTGACCATTTAAACAACATCACAAGTCTAGGGCCTAGATTTACTAAACTGAGGAAAAGTGGAGATGTTGCCCAATCAAATTTTAGCTTTCACTTTCTGTTCATAGCTAAATCTAGCACAGGTAAAGTTACCCAATGGGCTATTTAAAGGTCATTACTTAATGCTGTTGACCACAATTGTCATGCTACACATGACTGCAAGGGCCAGATTTACTAAGCTGCGGGTTTGGAAAAGCGGAGATGTTTCCCATAGCAGCCAATCAGATTTTAGCTGACATTCTCTAGTATGTAACAGGAAAGTGAGAGCTAGCATCTGATTGGTTGCTATAAGCAACATCTCCACTTTTCCAAACCCGCAGCTTAGTAAATCTGGCCCTTGCAGTCATGTGTAGCATGACAATTGTGGTCAACAGCATTAAGTAATGACCTTTAAATAGCCCATTGGGCATATTTTATACTGGGAGTATAACTTAATATATGGCATGCTAAATGTTCTTCTGGAAGACTAATACATGAAACTCTTTCTTAAATTAATTAAACGTAGTTCATCTACATGCCTAAGGGCTACGTAGATTGCGTAGTCACACTGACTACGCATCCCAGTGGCAAAAATCAGCCAATTACCCTGCAGAGGCTTCTTAGGTGTGAATCAGGGCCACTGGGGCTGATCCAAAGCTTTGAGTAAATGAACATTATGCACGCAAACGTGCAAATCTACACATACAAAAAGCATGTTGCAATGTGAATAGTAAAAATTACTTACATTTCATAGCATTCAGGGGAATACTGGACCGGATTCAGAGATCCGTTTTTGAAAGGTACGCATTTATACGCACTCCACGCCGCAAGGTAACACCCATGACACTTCCCTTCGGTGTAAGTCGGTGACTTACGAAACCACAGAGCACCCTTATCCCTACGTTGTGTAGTTACGGCGTATGTAAAGGTACGTACATACGTATCTATCTAACCACGCCCTCAAATGCCCATTTAAATGCCTTCCCCCCCAGTCTCACGTATCTTCGAACATATAGATTTCAACCCCGCCCTCTGCACGTATGTTCCTGAAAGTGTGATTCACAAGTGCGTGTCTAATGGACTTCCATGTGTAAATACTACGTAACTTGAGAGGAAAAAGTTACTACAGATGTGCAGCTGATCAGATCCTAAAAATACGCACGTAACACCACGTAAAAACGGATCTGTGAACACAGTCCACTGTCATTTTTTGCTTATTGCACAGAAATACTGAACACTTTCATTAAACTCTAATTTTGAGTTGAGTAAGAACACCTCTAATTATTCTGCTTGCAGTTAAAATGTATTTTGCCACTACACATGTATGCCCCCTTTTTTCTGTCACTCCCAACCCTGCATCAGACCTATTACTATAAATCAGTGACACATTTGTATAGGTTGTTCCTTGTAGTGCACAAGAAATTGTTATGTTATATGGGGTTTATCTGCCAAAATGCCATCTAACACCTGAACCAACAACTTCCAATACATGAAACATTGCATTTTTAATGCCTTAGGACTAAAATGCTGAGCAAGAAGATCAATGAATCATTAGATGGGACAGTAATAGCACTTATCCCTATTTATGCATCTGACCTAGCAGTTGGAATCACATTTGCCTTTATAATCGTTACTTGGTTAATTCATGACAGGGGATCATTGTACAAATCTTGTATAATTGTCATTTAAGCCAAAGAAGCCTTAACTGCCTTGAGTGCAAATCTATCACCATTTGTAATGGTTATCTACAGCTGAAATGTGAATGTGTCTCACATTAAGATTAGATAATAGATTTTTAAATGTGTTTTATCATACTTTGATCATTTTTGAATGTTTAGAAGAGTTTTATAAGGCAGGAATCCCATCATTGTCCCAAGCAGTACAAAAGTTGATAATTACCATTTTTCCTTGGTTTATTTGTTCAGATACCAAACATCAGCTCTTGACTCGATTCTGTTTGCGTATATTAAGTTTGCTTTACTTAGAAGAGGGGTGTGGGTCCCCGCAAAGAACGACCCTATTTCGATAGGGCCATTCTCGGATATCGATTGCTTATGCCTCGAAGAGGCAAAGCAATCAATCCCTGGAGCATCGAACATGGTGCTCCGAAAGGTGAGTGGCTAAACTAACCCCAACCCTTCCCCTAATTCTATCCCTAACCCTCCCCTTCCATTACCCTAACCCCAACCCTCCCTTCCCCGCAGCCTGACCCTAACCCTCCCTTCTGCCTAGTCTGACCCTAGTACTCTCTTCTCTATAGCCTAACCCTAAGACCCCCCCTCCCCGCAGCCTGACCCTAATCCTCCCCTTCTATGGTCCTAACTCTAACCCTCCCTTCCTAAGCACCTAAGCCTAACCCCCCTAACACTAAAATGCCCCGGAGAGGTTACTCACCTTCTCCGTAGCTGTCATCCGGCAGGTCTGTGAAAATGAATGGGCGAGTATGACTCACCCATTCATATCAAAACTTTCCAAAATGGCCCCCTATTCGAAATAGAGACAGCTGAAAAGTAACTTTTGACTGTCTCTATTTCAGAATGGCGAGATGGCCCCTGTAACTGCACCATTTTCTAATAGTGGAATGGTGAAAGGTAAGTTTTATTAACCCTAAGCCTAACCTTCCTCTTTCAGCAGCCTAACGCTACTTAAAGAAAACATCTGTGGCGAGTTCTGATCATGGAGATATTTGTATGTGAAACGTTTGATTTTTAAAGGACAAGAATGTATAATCTGAAAAAAATTGAGTCTTAAATACCTCCTGGGCAGAGAATGGGGCAGACTTATCAAGAAGGAAGGGAGGGGAACCACAACAAGTTCACTGTTAGAGATGTTAGGCTTAAGGAACCACATGGGCATTAAGAAGTATGGAGCTGAGAAACAATAGGAGACGTCGCATAGGAGAGAGAACAGAAATGTAATGGCATCAGCAGTGCTGCATTCCTCATTAGGCACATGGGGCCTGATTCAGAGATCCGGAACTAACGATAGTTCCGTGCGTATATTTAGGGTCGGAACGATTTTGCATCAACTGCGCATGCGTAATAGTGCAACGCCATGTACGTTGAAGTTATGGTCAGAAATGCCTTAAGGTCGGATTTTTGAATCGGGTGGAGACTAATGCGACCCTAAGTGCGGCAGATATATACGGACCTAAGGATTTGCATAGAAATGGGCGGGGGAGGCATTTAGATAAGGGAAAGTGGGCGCGCTTACAGAGTTAGGGCCCTAAATATACGCAACTAATACATATAGGGTCGGAAGTGAGTGCGGCCAGTTAGGGCAAGTCTATGGAAGTAGAAGTTTAGGTCCGGCCAGAGATTGCGAGGGGAGTGACTGTTTATTCTGGAGTGACCTGCCACTTAGATGCGTATATTTGCGGCCCGATCTCCGACCGATCTCTGAATCAGGCCCATGGTCCTACACACACCACTTGGTGGGGTGCAGCCAGGTCTGTTGAATGGGAGCATCCCAGAGTTTTGCCCCACCTCCTCTCCTGAGATCACTGGGATCCCATAAGCAGTGCTCGATCACAGACCTTCCGGGTCATAGATTCCAGGATATTCCAGGCTATAGATAGATTCTGGTTTCTGAACTCTATAATAGAGTCTCACTGACCTGTCTCCGAGAATGCAGCATGTACACTTGAGTGATGCTGTGCATAGGAGGGAACTGACCATTAACTAGGGATCTGGTCATAAGAGTTATTTTACTAAAAGCTAAAACAAATGAATAAACAGTGTGTTATGAAGAATAGAGACTGGTTTGCTGGTGTGATGTTCTCTTTTTCAAAAGACCATCGTACGGCAGTTGAAATGCAATAAGTAGCCTTACCTTAACCTTCCACTTCATGAGCCTTAACCCGAATCATCCATGTCCTGCAGCCTAACCCTAACCTTCCTCTTAAGCCCTAACTCTCTGTTGTTGAGCTCCAACCCTCCATTCTTAAGCCCTATCCCTAAGCTCAGTCCTTAGCCTGATCCCTGACCCTAACTACAGGCCGCTGCAGTTTACCTATTGAGAATGGGCCTGATCCAGAGCTACGCTTACTTACCTTCCCCCACCTTCCTTCCGTAATGGTTGCGTAGTTACGGCGAGGAACGCCCCCTCGCTGTAACTACGCAACAGTTAGGGACGCCCGATCCTAAGGATCGGGTTTCCCTTACCACGCTGGGCAACATCTGCCTGGGGCATGCGCAAAATGGCAAAAATGCCGATCTTATGCACGGCCTGCCGTAACTAGCACGGCAGCCATAGGTCTGGATCAGCCCCAATGGGTCAAAATATTAAAACAATTATACTAAAAGTTTTGAGTTCTTTTAGAGCAGGAACATAGACAATTGGCAGCAACCTCAATGGAACCCATTTAGGACAATACTATCTTATGGTCAACTAGATCTGCACACTGACCGCCCATTGGATACAATTACCTAATAGAGAATTACTCCAAACGTGTCAACTCGAGCAGATTGAGTTTCTTAAGGCATAGATTAAAAATTCTCGTTGGGTCTCCAGTGAGTTGTTTGACAGCTGGTGACTGGAAAAAAAACAGCATTAAAATGAATTTACTGCCTTGTTCCATGTCTCGAGATCCATTTCCAAATGTCGTCTTCCCTTGTTAGATTTTTTTTATACAGAAAAAATGTAATTCTTTCCCT
>WWET01000130.1:737162-769520 GCA_011038615.1 Limnodynastes dumerilii | reverse complement strand
AGCATGCAGCAGGGAATCTGGGAGTCTTCGCCAGGGCCCCTAGAGGTGGGGATGGAGTTGTGCAACGCCCAGATAAACAAGCCGCTATCCTAGGCGCGCAGATTCACTTGAAAGGAAAAATAATATAAGAATCCAGTATGGAGCAAGGCACCGTGACTGTAGGAGATATGCTATCAGTGTTCACTTTCACACAACAGATAGCCGATAGAAAGAACGAATAACGAACAACCAAGACCACCACAAGATCGCAGAGACTAAGTAATAGCTCCAACAGACAGATATTAAACAAGGAGGCCACTATGTTGCACCAGAAAGGAGTAGGACTATGATAGTAAACAAAACTAGCTCTAAAGTAATTAGCCAGGATATGGCGAGAAATAAACTATAGACAATGCTACACAATAGGAGAACCCCTCCCAGACACATCCCCCATAGGGGCACTCCACATAGAAATACACCCCATAGGGATCACAGGGGATATGATAGAGAATATCAGTGGCAAAATTACCAAAGATCCCGTGTACCCAGAACCCCATTCAGGACCCCAGGACCCGTCTATAGAGATAGGTATGAGGATTTCAGGACACCATTTAGACCCCACCCAAGATCAGATACTAGGAGGGACAATTTTCCTATACCGGTACAGAACAGGTATAGTCAATTTTATGACGATAACCTCAGGACTCCTTTTTTGTACAGGGGAGGACACAGACCCCGGTCCCCATAAAGAAGACTCCCCCAAGGACTAAATACAAAAGAGGGAAAAGAGGCGGGAATAAGAATCTAAGACGGAGGAAGTATAGAACAAACAAAAAACACAAAAAACATATAACAGACGACAATATGGCCACTACCACTTCTAATACGACCTCCATTTTTAACCTGAGCAAACATAGTCTCACCCAGGAAGAAAAACAGGTGCTAGAGAAGGGTCTTAAATATGCCCCCACTAACAAGTCAAATGAGTTTGAGCTATTTTTAGACACTCAAAAATTTATTAGAAAATTAACCTTAAAGAAATTCTTCAATAATCCTCAGAATAATGATAGTGCCATGACTAGCAATGAGCCCCAAATTCCTGATACAAACAAGTTTAAAATCAAATCAAAGTTTTTTCCTAAACATAAGAAAGGCCATTATGTGGAAACTTTTGAGAAACTGGTTGTTAAAGACTTCAAAGCCATGTGCACTAATTCACAAAATAAAACCCTCCACAATCTGTCCAAGAAAGAGAGATTAGCTTTAGAAACGCTAAAAGAGAATGAAGGGATCATCATAAAACCAGCAGATAAAGGGGGGGGGTTAGTCATCATGGACAAAGAAAAATACCAAAAAGAAGTAGAGCGCCTTTTAAACGACAAAGACACATATAAAAAACTTAAATCTAATCCGACAAATAGACTCTTATCCCTTTTTAATTCATTTTTAACCAGGTTTTTAGATACTGGCACTATCACCAGTGAAGAGAAAAACTTCCTCTATAACTCCACACCATCAGTCCCTGTTTTATATATTTTACCCAAGATTCACAAAAACCTTGAAAATCCCCCGGGACGTCCCATAGTCGCAGGAACTGACTCCATGACAGCTAACTTTTCCGCTTTTATTGACTTTCATTTACAATCCTTTATGAGTAATATCAATTCCTATCTTAAAGACACCAGGGACATTTTAACCATCCTTAAGGACATCACATGGCAGGAAGGATATAAGATAGTCACAGCAGATGTAAGCTCCCTATATACGATTATAGATCATGATAAGGGAGTGGAGTCCGTGCGGAAGTTCCTTATAACATCTGAGTACTCACCTGATCTTCAGAACTTTTTAATTGAAGGCATACCGTTTATTTTAACTAACAACTATTTTCATTTTAATGACGGTTTCTATTTGCAAATCAAGGGCACTGCTATGGGGACCAGGTTCGCCCCATCCTATGCTAACATGTTTATGGCAGTATGGGAAGAAGAGGCCATAAAAATGGCAGGGGGGGACCTGGTCCTCTGGAAGAGATACATTGATGACATTCTGTTTATCTGGAAGGGGACAGATGAAGCTTTGGAGTCATTCTGCAAATCTTTGAATCAGAATGACCTTAATATCGTCCTCACATTCAACATCAGCCCATGTGAAGTTAATTTTTTGGACCTAACCATTTATACAAAGGATAACCTTATCTGTACCAAGAACTACACTAAAAGCACAGATATCAATTCGTTTATCCCTATGTCCAGTAACCACTTTCTCCCGTGGCTCACTAATGTGCCAAAAGGTCAGTTTCAGAGAGTGAGGAGAAATTGCACGGACAATAACATTTGTAAATACCAATTAAATACTATGAAAACCCAATTTGAAGAAAAGGGCTATGACCATAAACTTCTTGAAGAGACCCTTAATGAAGTCCTTTTGATGGACAGAGACTCCATGCTTATCCCGAAAACGGCACATAATGATAAGAACCCCAAAAGCCTTTCCTTTATCACCCAGTACAGCAGGGAGCATAAACAGATCAAAAACATCTTATTAAAGCATTGGCACCTATTACTGCAAGACTCAGACCTTTTACCCCACATAACCCCCAAACCCAGTGTGATATATAAAAGAGCCCCAAATCTACGCAACCAATTGGTTAGGTCCAATTATATAGGGAACCACCAGAAGAATCATATTAGAAGCAAAGGCTTCTACCGGTGTGGGTCCTGTACGATGTGTCTAACATGTCCCACTAAATCCCTTCGGAAAACAGAATCCATCACATCCCACAGCAACGGTAGAACCCACAACATCCATGATTTTATCACATGCGACTCGAAAAACTGCATCTATGTACTGGAGTGCAAATGCGGACTCCAATACATAGGTAGAACCTCTAGACAGTTAAAAGTCAGATGGGGCGAGCATATTCGAAATATCAAAAAAGGCATGACGACCCATTCAGTCCCAGCTCACTTTAAGGACTGCCATAATTGTGATCCCTCCAACATCATTAATTTCACGGGTATCAAACTCATTAAGGAAAACTGGAGAAAAAGAGACGTCGAAACAAGACTGGCCCGGACAGAGATGCAGCTTATATACACTCTTGATACCTGTACCCCTAAGGGCCTCAATCTTGATTTCGAATTAAAGTGGTTCTTATAATTTGGAACTCTGACTCTGCTATCCTCTTTTCCTGTCGATCTCCTTCCTGAACTTCCGTCCCTGGTACCCACACCTACAATCAGACCAGCCTGGTTACACCCAAACTCCACTGATCTTGGAAGTTAAGCAGGTTGGGCCCTGGCAGTACCCGGTGGGAGACCACTGGGGAAGACAGGAATAGTAGTTTTTACCGGGGGCATGTGGGATGGTTGTGTAGATTCGGGAAAGAATGGAGAACCGTTGCGTGCCCACCATCTGAAGTGGAGAACCGTAGCGTGCCAACCATCTGAACCATTTTTAAGGGAACATCTAATGAAAAATCTTCAGATTTTACCTTCCTTAACATCATCCATGGAGTTAGCTCGCCCTATCGACTACCTTCTAAGTATATCACACTATTAGAAACAACTCCACAAACAACTCCCACCAATTTGCTCATATGTCCTATCTTTTATTAATTGGAATACGGAGACTTTACTACCGAAAGCACTTGTACCTCTTTCATACCATCCCACATATCTATAGAGCTCGAGTTTAACGAAGACGGCTCCCATATGGACCAATATAGCCTATCCTGAACATATTATGGAGTTTACGTTCCTAATCTGTCTTGGGACCACTATCCCCTGCTATTGTCCAATGGTATAGAACCATATGAAGATGGAATAATAGACCAATAGGGTTTACACATTCTGCTATCCCTTCTGTACCCCATTTCACTTTTTATGTCAAGCCTCTACCCCGCATTTACACCCTGTACAAAAGTATCAAAAGTATGGCCCATATCTTGATATATGGAAGGACAGTACCTCCCTTTGACCTCTTAAGTGTATACACACATTCTAAATATATCAATAAATAAACAGGAACACAGAATCACACTAAAACAGAGTAATAAAGACAGGAGAATCAAGCAAGAGATTGACACTACTTATCCATTTATTTATTTATTTATTTATTTATTTAATCTTTTATTTAATCAAATAAGTATTTAATCAATCTTTTATTTAATTATTTACTGTTTTATCATTGATGTTCATTAATATCAGCATACATTGTCCATATTTATACTAGTAGGTTCATTTATCATAGTTCTTAACATTAATTTTCCTATGTCTTTTCCTTTATTTAATCAAATAAGTATTTAATCAATCTTTTATTTAGTTATTTACTGTTTTATCATCGATGTTCATTAATATCAACATACATTCTCCATATTTATACTAGTAGGTTCATTTATCATAGTTCTTAACATTAATTTTCCTATGTCTTTTCCCCATGTCTATAAGGACTATACATGGATACGGTTACCATACCAAGCTGAATCTATACTGACCATTGTATACAAAAGCAACAATTTCCAAGTCTCAGCGCGATATGTGATGCAGGGGTTAATTAGAACTCACACCCCCATTGGATTGATCGCGTCAATCAAAGGATATTTAACCCCACCTCTCACCCCACTCTCCCTTTGGCTTGAGAAAGGGATCCGGCGATCCCGAAACGCGTAGCCAGCCTCCCCCTACCCACGTGGACCACCGCTACAGCTTCCGACAGACGCCCGTCCCGGTTTACAGCTCTTCAGGACGGCAGCAGCCCTTAGCAGCTCCACTTCGCAACGTGCCATCTCCACAGCCGTCGCATCGGGACGCCAGCGGTTTCCATCTTGAAGCTGACCTGCTTCCATCTATAATAGACGTGTACAGTTACCCGGGACTTGACACTACTATAAGGGAAGTACGGTACCCCTCTTGGGACCGGAGGTCCACGTGACCAATTTTAAATTGACTGTTCACCATCTTATTTATGATTTTAGTGTTTGTGTTTTATCTCTGATTTTTATATATATATATGTTATACATGTGCTACACATAATAAATTAAATTCATTTGTATATTTTGGACGTATGCCTATCAGTATTGGTATTAGCAGTATATCAGGCTAAGATTAGCAGTGATTGAGAGCCCGTCAGAAGTAATCTCTACTGTTTATGGTTTTAATTATCAGTAATTGTAATTTATTCCCCTATTCACACAGTCATCGTGTAATCATATCCACTATTGCTTCCACACTACCACTGACAAGTCAATTGGATATTCATTAGTCTTAACACACCCATCTCCCCATCCCCCCAGCTGCGCTACTTCAGATCCTCATCTCTGTTCTCCCCAGATATATGTTTCCCATCATCATGTTAACGTACATTAATTTCTCAAATTCCCTCGCATGTGAATAGGAACTAATAATAATGGTAAATAAACAACCAAAATAAATAAAAATATAATTAATACTTAACATAAGTCATTCCCCTTAAAACAAAGGGCTCTATTTATAAAGATCATTTTACTGTTATAAAGCCCGTTTTCATGTGAAAACAGGAAATTGGAGTTTTTGATATTTATAAACCTTGCATCTGTAGTTTTCCATGGCGATGCCTGTACATATCGTATCCCCCCGCCTGCCTGCTCTTTTCAGATCGGGCTGACGGTTCATAATATTTATAAAGTCTGGGAGCTGAGTTTTACATTCCGCTCCCGGGGAAACACTAACGCCAGCTCAAGCTGGTGTTAGGGGTAAGTATTCAAGCGATCTCCCCATATTCCCCTGGCTGTTATTAGGGGAAGGAAAAGGGGGGCATGTATGGGGAGACCGTTGGAATACAGCTATGTGTGGAAAGTAAAAAAAAAAAAGGTTAAAAACATTATAACCTTAAAAAATAAATTATAAACATTGACACACATAAAAAAAAACCACAATGGGGCAGATCCTGAACTACGCATTTCCGCGAATTTACGTGTGGCGGACACGTAAATTCGCAGATTTGTACGCACTGCGCATGCGCACCGCTGAAAATACGCACATTCACGTAGCGTATTTTCAGACGTATGGATAATTCACGTATTGCTAACGTAAATACTTACGTGTGGGCATGCCAATTTTACGTTAGTGACCAATACGTGCGTTTTACGTGAAGTAGGCGGGGGGTGGTATTTAAAGTATACAGTATGGGCGTGCTAAGCTGCGTACGTTCGCGTAGTCTGTACGCCCGTTAGCGGACGTATTCTGTTACGTTTGGAAAAGTTAAGGTAGGGTTTGGGTCGCGTAATTTGAGAAAATACGTCTGTGCAAGGGGTGTGCCGTGGGGAGTGTATTGACCTTACGTGTACGAAAATACGCACCGCTAAAATACGTATGCACACACATAGTTCAGGATCTACCCCAATAACTGTAAAAAAAAAATTTAAAAAGAAAACTTACCTGTCTGGAAGACGCGTCCGACTCTGAAATTTCAGAGGTCCAGTATGAAGATACTGTGCATGCGCAGTGCTTTTCATGTCGAGACTGAAATTTTCAAAGTCCTGCACGGGAGTCTCTGCGCATGCACAGGACTTCATTCATATTTCGTATGAATGAAGTTTCCTGCGATGACCACAGAGATCATCGTGGGACCTCTATAAATAGAGCCCAAAATATTATAAATATATAGGATGTTTCCTTCAAATAAAATGTGGAACAAAATATATCATTATTGTGGCAATGGAGAAAGCCCTTCACATGAGAAGGAGTTAAAGATTGTGATTTAGGAGGTGGTGTCTCCTCTCAGCCTGGGTTGGACCTTGTTAATACAGAAAGCTCTTATGAATAGTGGCTAGTGATAGTGAAGGCAAATGAAAGAAAACTAACAAGCCTGCCTCTGTGAACTGTATGCTGTGTCCTGTTGCACAGTGTTAGCTGTTAACTACTGTGTTAGTCATAATTTCGACCATTCCTGTGCTGAAAATAAAAGCTACTGTAGTTCACTCTGTCTCTTCCTCCTTAATGTACACATTCTGCTACAGGGGTTGCATGTGTCGCTGCAAACCTACATTTTATACATACACACTGCCGGCAGCTATTTGTCGGCTGTTCCTATTTTCAAATATGCCACCATTACGATAATCCTGCCACAGATTAGCCACTGGACACGACTGTTTCCGACGCTATGACAACCGGACAGGTTAGTGCAGGAGAGGGTATGTATTTTAGTAAAGTAGTTATAGTGTTGGCTGCAGGGCAAGGAGGAGATGGATGGGAGAAGGGAGAATTAGGGTTAGATTTGCAGGGAGGGGATGGAGTCTAGAAGAAGAGATTTAGGGTTAGGCTATGGGGAAAGGAGATCATTCATTAGCATCCACAAAGTAGTCTTTCATCTCTTAAAAATCTAATTGGAAATAGTTTTTCAGTGTGAACAAGGGACCAGATCCAGATGCACCTGGATTCAATGCCTGATCCCCGCTGCATACAGCCTTCAGTGCAGGTGAGGGGCGGCCACACACAGGCTTATTATCTGTGGTTCCTATTTAAAAAATCCAAGTTGTCTTCACTCAAAATATGGCTTATAAGTCAGTATATAGAGGAGGGAACTGTGCCATCTACATACTTCCCCACTTAACGTACTTAGGGGTCTATTTACTTTCCTGTGAGGCTGCATCAGGTTTGCTTATCTTCACAGCGAGCCTGGCAGCTTTGTTCACATTATTTACAAATACTCACCCCTCCTGCGAGGTCCCGCGATGATCCGTGATGATGTTACTGTTAATTAAACATTAATAGTTTCTGAAGGCATTTAAAGAAAAATGATCCAGAAACCTGTATGATATTCCATATACTGCCATGTGACTCACCAATAACAAAGCCCAATGGCTTTGCATGATTTTATGGAAAATTCAGTTGGAATATGACCGTTAGTAAAATTGTTGTCACACAAAGCACTTGCCAAAGTAAAGCAGTCAGATCTCTTTAATATAACCATTCATATTTTACCTAACAGCAGAGCTGCCCCCCAGGGGGTTAGAACCTGGATACCCACCCCAGACCCCGTACCCTGGGGGTCCCCCTGTCAGCTTCACTTTCAGAACCACGGACACCTGCTCCACTATATTAGTAGTGTGCCGTGGCTTTGTAGATGCTGCCAGGGAATAATAGTGGTGGAAGTTAGCCAGAACCACTATCCATACAAACGGATAGTGGCTTTGGATTATCTCCGCATGATCTGTGACAGGAGGCATCATGGTTCGGAGTTTGGAATCGTTGACAGAGATGGCCAGGAAAGTACACTGCTGATGGGAAACACGGGTGCCAACACCTTTTATCATGTGAATGAATATGGCTGCAACCTGGTCTGGTGGATAGCGGATATTGGCACTATAGTGTAACGCCACCCTTTAAATCCCCTACCCCAACCACAACGGTGCCCCCTAGATGCGTTTGCCTATTTAGGCCTATAGCACTTTCATTTAATATGCTTTCCTACCTATACCATTCAGCTGCTTACCTCCCTCGGTCCTCCAGATTTCCTCCTTTCTCCCAAGTTCACTAATATTTTTTTCTCAGCCCCTTAGTTCTCTTATAGTTCATTTGACCCCTTCCCCCCAAATTCTATCACTAACCTAATTTGTCTCGCACAATCTCCCCCACTAACTCCCTTTCTCTGCCACAGTCATTACCTAATAATTTTTATTACCCCACTAATTGTTCCCAGTTCTTTTACAGTAACTCCTCTTATTCTCCTTCCTCTCACGTGCTTCCAAACAAACCTAGTTATAAACATGATTTTGAACATTACTTAACACATCTTCTGTGGCACATGTGGTCCTCACTAGGGTCCCAGCTCCCAGAATGCTTGTAATTTCATGAGTCCCCCGGAATATTCTGGGAAAGTTGGCAACCCTGAGTGTTTCAAGTGCTAAAATCATCTCTAAGCTGCCACCCACTCTGATATCTACACCAACCTTTCTTTTTGTTTTTAATATACCGATCTCTTAAATATGCACATTTATTTATCTTTTATAACCCATCAGAGACAATTTTGATGTTTCCACTAGAAAAGTCTTGTTGCTATTCACAAACCAGAGAACAATCCTAACTATTGTAGCATTTCTAAACACATCTCTCTAATAAATACACATAAGGTAAAGAATTATAACCTATAAAGCTTTTTCTGTAACTTTAATTTTATATTTGTCAAACATCATAATAGTTTGATCCTGCACAAGGCCTTATCTGCATGGAGCAATATTTCAGTAACTGTCTCCTGTTGAAACCAGTAATGGTTCTCATCAGAATGGCGCTTATTTACCATCATTTTAAGTTATAGAAACCTTTGCAGACAAACATAAATCTACATTGCCTCTTATTGTAATTTCATGTTCACATGAAATCCTGTAAACCGTACTTAACCCTCTATGTCTTATTTAAAATCTTTCTGAGAGTGAAGTTCACCCTCACACTATAAAATATATAGTAGAAAAACATAAGCTGTCATTTAACTTTTCAAACACTATAATGTGACCCCTTCTGTTGTATTTTAACATTAAATCGTATTTATTTATTTATCGCATTTACATTACAGAACATTGGGCCATTATTTAGACTTAATAACGTTTACAAACATATGCATGCAGTGTGTGTTTTTTTGCAATCTGTGCTTGTGCACAGCAGATGTTACGCAGCGAATCTCACTATGTACGGAGTTCATTTCTGCACATGCACAACGCCGTACAATAGGGTGTAATTATAGTCCGTCTGTTGGAGAATACGCAATGTGGGTGGGGGGAGGCACTTAAATTGTACAGTATGGGCTTGTTAAGGTACATTCACACACACAATCGCTCAACGCAAGTCCGCACAATGATATGCAAGGAAAAGTTAAGGTAGGGCTTTGGCACTGGAAAGTCAGCTAAAGTCCATCCATCAGAGGGGAGTGCCATGGGATTGCACTTGCCATGTGTGTGGACTTTTGCTATTCCATATATTCTTAAAGCACTTAAGTCTGAATCAGGTCCATTATCAGAAAGTCTACCAAGCCAGTCTTAAGATGAATATATTACCTCTCTCTTTGTTCTGTTTTTTTCAGACTCTTCAAAACAAAGGGGCTAATTCAGAGTTTGAGTGTAAGAGCAAAAGAGGTGGCAGTGTGCATCTGGGCACCATGTTGAATTTTACGGGCTGGCAAATTTATTTTATTTTCTCCATACAGGGGAAAAAAAACTCAGATTTTTCTGTAGTTAACAAATAATGAACAACTTTCAGTTTAAAACGTGATTTGTGATGTGTGTGTCGGTGGTCAGAATGGCCCTTTTTCGAAAGGGCTGTTTTCTACCAGTCAGTTTTGAACTGGCTCCCCATGGCGAGCTCCATGGCGAGACCAGAGGTAAGCCGTGGGGGGTCCCGCAAACGGCAGCAGGAACCCCGCGGGTAACAGCTGCTGCTGGTACCAGCCCAGAGGTGCTTCCATTGCTACACAACAGAGCGTCATGTGAGGCTACTGACTGCATGCAGATACAGTACCTAATATTGCCACAAAATAGATACCAAGTTCATATACGAGTATAATTACAGAATCATGGATCAATTGCATATCATAACATATAGTTAGTTTGACAACAGTCTCAAATTCAGAGCTTGAGAGACCTCATAAGAGGATAGAGGATCCTGCTCTAGTGAGGAGTTTCATATGAGAAGTTACTTTCAATATAAGTTACTTTCTATGTTTTCTCATATAATCCAGGACTGGATCGAGACTTAAGATCAGATTCTGTATCACACATAGGTGAGTCGGGCACTACCACTGCTCTCCTAGGTGCAGAGGAGATTTAAGAGTGCTGAAGGCACCCTTAAGCAGGGGTGGATTGGGATCCTAAAGTGGCCTCATGTGGACATAGCCAAATTATTGGTAGATGGAGTCAACCCAAAAATGTTCAATAAACAAAAGGAATGTATTCTCTCTGCATGCAAACATTTAAGTAATTTTGCAACCCCCTGGAATTCAACATGGTTTTGCCCAGGTTTAAATTTCTAACTGTTTTCATCTTATTTTCAAACCCTTCACAGTTCACAGTATATAAGAAATAGCATGCTATGTAGTCTAAAATGTTAAACATAGTGTTAAAATGTTAAAGGTCCACCAGTCCTGATAAAACATACTGAACCTGATTTAGAGTTTGAATATAATAGAGGAAAGTTACACCTGGGCAAAACCATGTTGATTTCAAAGGGAGTCAAATTCATTTTATTCTATGCATGCAGTTAGAATATTTTGCTTTTGCTTATTGCACACAGATACTGACCAGCTTCACTTTTACATTGTTATTTAGACTTGGGCTGGGAACACCACCTCTCAACTATAGTACTGTTTACAACAGATGAAAATTGACTCCCCCTGAAATCAACATGGTTTTGCCCAGTTGTAACTTTCCTCTATTATTTTCAAACTCTGAATCAGATCCATCGTTTCCATTGTTTATGGAAGTTAAAACTGTTTGCTTGCACCCATTAGGTAGGAAAAATCTCCACAATACTGCTTTCACATCACCAAAGGCAATAACATGGAATTAATGCAGGGTGAATTGCCAGGGTTAAAAAAAAAACACATTATAAGACCATGCCTTACATGGGACTTAAAAAAAAAATTGAACCAAAAAGGAGACAGGCAACTACGAAATTCATAGCGGCGAATAGCGGAACTGCATGCGAACCAGAATGGAGACAGGAAACTGCAACCAGAGTAAGTGGCAATTTGTAGTAGTTGTCTATCTCCTTTCTGGTCCACCTGCAGTTTCGTTATTCGCCGCTATGAATTTAGTAGCTGCCTGTCTCCTTTCTGGTCCAGAGGAGGAACACCAGTCCCTGTCATGTTTCAGTTGACCATCTTTAGTTCCCTAAAACACATATTTTGCTCCAAATTAGTGAGCAGCTAATTAAATTCCACACAGAAAATCCATATTCAGTAATGGAACGCATATACTGTACCTCAAATACTTAGCATTATGTTATGTTAGAATATACCCATTTTGCTACGTGTTATATGCTCTATTTTGTACACTATGTAAGGTGAAGGAAATCACAGTGCATGTATATCTTACTCAAATCCTGTTCAGTGCAGCTCTCCCCAGTGCCCTCCTCCTCATTCTTTTCAGCAATTTATCATGTCTTTCCGAAGCTCCCTCATCCTTTTCCTTTAGCATCCTTCCCTGTTCTCCCTGTGTATTGCTTTATACACCTTAAAATCCTGCCTGCACCGAGTCTCTTCCAGCAGTGATGACTCCTTTGCTGCTGTCCCATCTCTGTCAGCAGGCTGAAGGAAACACAAACCTCACAGGCAGAATGAGGCCTTTTTTCTCTTTTTATTTTTTAACATTCTGAATGAGGACCCCAGCGTCCATGTTTACAGTGCTTGTGTTTTTGTTTGTTGTTTCTGTCCAGATAGTGGCCTTATTTTACCTGCAACCTACTAGGAATGTTCCTGATAAGGCCTATTTCCAATCCGCTCCTGCGGGCGGAATACTGGTTCATATGTAAGGGCTTAGTAAAGCCCTTATTACCCGATTCAATTAGCCACGGTGATGGAAAAAAGCTCGCAATGCGCATTTCCCATCCCTCTGTGGGGTGCGCACAATATTACCCCCAAAAAATACACGGAATTAGCGTCGCACCGCAAATAACGGCGGTGCAAAGCTAATTGAATCGGGCCCACAGTGCACAATTTAAATATCAAAGCCCACCCACCATGCTTATCTCATATGCATGATATGTGGACCCACCCCGTGCGTGGTGACCTGAATTGTGCAAGAAATTCAGCATCCAGATACTGCGTTCAATGCAGAAGTTCTTGTAAGCAGGAATACAGGACAATCAGAATAGGGGACTTAGATATGTTACATACGTTAGTCCGCTATCGTACCCAAGTCTGGATCCGGTCTTTAGTGTTTTTTGAATGTTACTTAAAAACGTGATTTTATCACCAGTTAGCATTTAGCTTTTCACACCTGTCAACTGATCTTCTGTAAAAATCTTCCTTTGCATAATTTGGTAGCAATACTACATTCTTTTGGAAATGTTTTACATTTTCTTGTAAACTGTTCATTCAAGTTTAGAATTTATATTTCTGAACACTATCTCAAAAATGCATTTACACAAACAAGGTTCATTGTCTTCAAAATTCTAATTTGCCATATTAAATTTTATATTTCACTGCAAATTAATTTTATACTGTTTCAATGCATGTATCTTGGAATAAAGAAGCACAAAATAATATAATCATATAATATAAAAAATTATTTATATTACGGAAACTGTGTGCATCATTCTTTCTGTGGACTAATATTTTCCTAGAATTGCACGTTATTGGGAAACCCATGTTTGTTGCATTGTACTTTGGTGATTCATGCAATAAACACAGAATAAAAAATATATTTGACATCTTCTAGAGACCCTTGTTTATTTTTAAATTTTAAATAATATCACAACATCCTGCATCTATCATTGCAATCATCTATAGCTATCACAGAAAGCAATTATTTTTTTTTCATATTAAAATGACTACCTTAATTAGATAGATGGTATAATTCCTATCAAAAGATGAATTAAGTGCATGAAATATGCACAATGTGTCCCAAGTTGTCCTTGAGTGTTCTGGCAGATGCTGGTTTCACATAGTGTTACTTACTCTAGGAATCATTATCCCATATCATTTAGTCTTTAAAGAACATTGAGATCTTTTCTTCTACAGTTGCTGTCCTATTCCTGTGTGTTATAGAATTCGAACTTACCTTACTGGTTGCTAATATTACAGATAAAGACACAGGGCTGCATCCAGACTTAAGTAAGTGCTTGAAATGAGTTACTCATGGGCTAAACCATATTGACTGCAGGGGGGGGAGTCAAGTTAATTGTATTCTTTGCATGCAGGGATATATATTTGAATTGCTTACTGCACACAGATGCTGACCAGCTTTACTATCACACTGTTATTTAGACTTGGGATAGGAAACATCACCTCTCAACTCTAATACTGTTGGTAACATATGAAATATGACTCCCCTGCAATCAACATGGTTTATCCCAGGAGTAACTAATTTCAAGTACTTACTTAAGTCTGGATCCAGCCCATGCTTACAAGATGATATCACAAGTAACAGGAACAGAAAATGTAAGTAAAAAAATCTATAAATACAGTATATTAGTGTATTACAATTTTAATAGATTGATAGAAATGTGTTTGCTATTCATGTTAACATCACTACTGCAGAATATTAATAGCTTGATTAATAAATGTTACTTGAAATTCAGAGGATGCGCATGGTAAGGACAGATATAAAGAGATATAACATTTTTATTGTAATGACCATATTACTTGCCAGCTCAAGCGAGCAGCACAAGTGATATTTAGTGAATTAATCAATTATCAAATGAAAAACGCTTAAAACCCTCTGCCGATAAATCACCAGCATTCGCCAATGAAAAGGTTTTAAGAACAAAATGTTTCCATCAATTCTTTGATGTCTGTCAGTTCTTATATGCACCTCCAGAGTTCTACATTACTATTCACAGTCAGGAGACCTGCTGAGTAGGCTGCAATAGCCCACTGTGGTAGAAGGTTACTAGCTTCCTTACGACCTAGGACTTAAAGTCAAGTAGCAAGCATGTACTTGTTTGCTCACCCTATATGAATATATATATAAATTAGACAGCATATATCTGGGCAAACTACAAAGTAAAAAAGGGGTGTCGATGATCTGTTTTTCGACAGGCTGTTCGGCAGTTGAATGGCGATTGCTGACAGTCTCTACTTTCGACAACGAAGGTTTCTGCGCAGTAAGGTAAGCAGTTGCATCCCAACCCTAGCTTTAATCTTCCCCTAAATATCTGTTTCACGCATCCTAACCCTAACCTTCCCCTTCAACTCTAACCAGCCATGTCCCTCAGCCTAACCATAACCTTTCCTTTATACTCTAACCCCAATCCTCTTTCTCAAATCCTAACCCTAACCATCCCTTCTTTAGGCCTAACCCTAATCTGAGCCTCCTGCAGCCGCTGTAGTCTGTCGCTATTGGGAACGGGTTGAAATAGATACCCATTCCCAACAGCAATTTTTTATGTGCTGAGCATTTTCAGCAATGATACAAACCTCCATTCAGCTGCATTCTGTAGCAAGGAGCAGATATTCAAGCAATATATTCTTTTGTGTTATTAAATAAATGTGAATTTTTTATATTGATCCTTCATTTGTTTCTTCAGAGATAGTAAAATTATGTATACACACATAGGTCCAGATTCACAGTTACGTAGTTTTTGTCTTACGTAAGTTATTTTAATATTTTAAGAATTGAGCTACTACTACTTATTTGTGGACATTACCATGACCTGCCTCTAGGGGCAGCTGTTGGACTCAGGACTAATTACAGGCTCATATGCCCTGAAAGTCTGAACGTCTACACCTGTGCTCTGGCTTTATATACCTCCACCTCCCAGCGCAAGGTGTGGGTTATTATTTCCTGCTCCTTGTTACTGAGCATTTGTTTGCTGGTCTGTGCTATGTTCCTTTTATCTTTTGCCTCTGCTTTCATAGATGTAATGTAAATAAACACACATGTGGTAATAGTATACAGTAAATAGGTTTAAATATGAGACCATATTAGATCGGCAATACTTTAAAACCAAATGATATGATAAAAGGGAAAAGTCCTCCCTTTTAATTAATAAATTCTTCTCTGTGTCCTTATTGTTATGACACCACTAGGATTACCTGGGGTGGAGAACCAGGGTGGTCGTTTGATAAGACAGACGAGGCTTGCCAAGGCGCCGAGTCTAGCGGGATCTGGTTTTTTGCTAGAGCCTCTGATGGTGAGGATAGTCTGGGCTGCAGATTTACCCACAGGTCGCGGCCCCTGGGGCGACGCCCGGGAGAAGAACGTAAGTGACAGCAGGGCATGGAGGAGAATGAGTGGGTAAGTATGAAAAGTCAGTACCAGAAGAATCTGGAATGTGACAAACTACAGAAAACACAGAACAGACGAGACCAGGAGAAACAATACAGTACAGACTCACAAGACAAACGAGGTAACTCTCTCACTCACTAATACAGGTGGAAATCCCCTAAGGGATACACACATACTCACTCAGGAATAGAAGGGTTAATACAAATGGGGATTAAACGGCAAGGAGAAGAGAGAGAAGTACAGACAATAGGATAACTGGCAGGAACAAGGAAGGGCAAAGATGGGGCACTCAAGATCAGGATATATAACAAGAAAGGCACAAAGGCAAAGAGAGCAGGCTATAAGCACCAAGGAGGAGGCTATAACCAGTGCCTGCTATGAGAACAGAAAGGGATTTAAAGAACTGCTGGCCAATGGTAACGTGCAGGGAGCGCGCCAAAGGAGGAGATAGGTTGGTGTCCCTGACGCCAGCCCGACAGTCAGGGGAAATGTGCGTCCCAGGTTGCCCGGCAATGCCATGACAGAGAGCTGGAAGTCGGGGAAGCAGCAAGAGACAGCGCATCTGACCGGAGGACGGAGGCAGGAGCTGAAGGGAAACAGAAGCCAGCTGACGGGACTCTGCAGCGGTGAGTAACCCAGGAGAGTCTGACAGCAGTGAGTGCGGGGAACAAAAGCAGCTAGCTGTGGTCAAGCAGCGCTGCTTAACATTACCCCCCCTTGATGAGGGGTTAAGGAACCCATAACCGTAGGTTTCTTTGGAAACTTGGCATGGAATCTTTTTAAGGATCTTGTCGGCATGTACATTTTCAGCAGCGTCCCATTCTTTCTCTTCCGGGCCATACCCTTGCCAGTGAACTAAATAGTAAATCTTCCCTCGTACCCTCTTGGAATCTAAAATATCCTCCACAATGAATTCTTCGTTACCATCAATGACCATCGGGACTGGTCTGGAGAAGGACTTGGGCTTAAATCTGCTAGACTTCCTAAAGGGTTTTAATAAGGAAACGCGAAAGGTGTAGGGAATCCGCAAGGATGCAGGCAACTTGAGACGGAAGGCTACTGGATTGATTTTGCTAATGATAACAAAGGGTCCAATAAAACGAGGTCTTAATTTCTGGCAGGCTTGACGAAGGTGGATATTTTTAATAGAAAGCCATACTTTATTACCAACTTTGAAGTAAAAAGAGGAACGGTGTTGATCTATCCTAGTCTTGGAGACTAGTGCTGCTTTGACGAGAGCTTTGTTTACTTTTTTCCAGACTGCTTTGATATGATTGGTAAACTGAGAGACATCAGGATCAGAGGACTGTTCAGTGGTATATAACGAGGTGGTACGAGGATGGTAGCCTGAAAGACAAAAAACGGGGAGACTCTGGTGGCATAGTGAGTGGAGTTGTTGCAATCAAAATCTGCAAACGGGATATTGCTAGCCCAATTTTTCTAAAAGAAGAGGAGAAACAACGCAGATATTGCTTCAGCACCTGGTTGACCCTTTCGGTTTGTCCATTGGACTGAGGGTGATACCCTGAGGAAAGGTTAAGTTTGATATGTAACAAGTTGCAAAAAGATCTCAAAAATTTAGCTACAAACTGCGAGCCCCGGTCTGAGACGATATCCCAGGGTAAGCCGTGTAATCTAAAAATGTGTTTAACAAACAGCTCGGCTAGCAGTTTGGCAGAGGGTAAACCTGACAGTGGAATAAAATGGTCCATTTTACTAAACCTATCGATGATAACACAGATAGTGGTGAAGCCCAAGCGAAACTGCGAACATAGGGCCGGATCATTCCATCGGCATTCGGTAGCCCACGTTCTGAACTCTGCAGCAAACTCCTCCACTGACCTCCGGCCTTGACAAATTGAGTGTATTTTTGCCTCAGCTGAAGCTTCTTGGTCTGGGTCATCATATATGACCCCCATGGCTCTAAAAACTCCTCTACAGATTGTCTAGCCGGGAGAGCTGGATCCAACGATCTAGGCAGCTGTTTTTAAAGTGACGGTACTTGGAATGATCTCCCGAAAACCTATCAGGCAAAGGTGCTTTAACGTCCTGGACTGGAGCAGGAGGACCCGCCGCTGATGGTGCCGGACAAAGGGCTGTAATAGCTTGTTCCTGTGACTCCACTTTGGAAGTGAGGTTTTGGACCATCTGACCCAGGTGAGATACCTGGGTAATCAAAGCGTTGATGGCTTCTGATGCTGCGGAATCCATAAACTGATATAAAAAATGAAGGAGGCACTGGAGATCCTAGAAAGTACTCCGCCGAATCTTGGTATATATTTTCCTTTTATTTTTGGCTGGTTATAATGTTATGACACCACTGGGATTACCTGGGGTGGAGTACCAGGGTGGTCATTTGATAAGACAGACGAGGCTTGCCAAGGTGCAGAGTCTAGCGGGATCTGGTTCTTCGCTAGAGCCTCTGATGGTGAGGATAGTCTGGGCTGCAGATTTACCCACAGGTCGCGGCCCCTGGGGAAGAACGTGAGTGACAGCAGGGCAAAGAGGAATGGAGCAGAAAGAGTGGGTAACTAGGAAAAGTCAATACCAGAAGAAACTGTACTGTGACAAACTACAGAAAACACAGAACAGACGAAACCGGGAGAAACAATACAGTACAGACTCACAAGACAAACAAGGTAATTCTCTCATTCACTTTTGCAGGTGGAAATCCCCTATGGGATACACACACAGTCACTCAGGAATAGAAGGGTTAATACAAATGGGGATTAAACGGCAAGGAGAAGAGAGAGAAGTACAGACAATAGGATAACCGGCAGGAACAAGGAAGGGCAACGATGGGGCACTCAAGATCAGGATATATAACAAGAAAGGCACAAAAACAAAGAGAGCAGGCTATAAGCACCAAGGAGGAAGCTATAACCAGCACCTGCTATGAAAGCAGAAAGGGATTTAAAGAACTGCTGGCCAATGGTAACGTGCAAGGAGCGCACCAAAGGAGGAGATAGGCTGGCGTCATGGTTACTGAGACGTATCCCTGGCGCCAGCCCGACAGTCAGGGGAAATGTGCGTGCCAGGTTGCCCGGCAACATCATAACAGAAAGTCGGAAGTCGAGGAAGCAGCGAGAGGCTCCTGCCTCCGCAGGACGGAGGCAGGAGCCGGAGGGGAACAGAAGCCAGCTGACGGGATGCTGCAGGGGTGAGTAACCCAAGAGAGGCTGACAGTGGTGAGTGCGGGGAACAAAAGCAGCTATGGGGGCCACGCGGCACTGCTTAACACTTATATAATTTATAAGTACAAACAGCAAAGTAGGATTATCGGTAAATAATCAGAAAGAAAAGACAGAGGGCAGTATTCAGATTTAATAACACAAAGGTGACTTACGCAAGCCACTTAGCTGCATGGTGTGGCATTTAGGAGTTCTGCACGGATTTGTGTGCGTGCGTACACAGATCCTCACGGTACAATTAAGGTAGCTCTATGGACACAGAAGTGTCCATAGCTTATGCACGACAGAGGGGAGTGAAAGGGGTGTTCACTCCCCTCTTCAGTGCGTAGTTCAAAACCTCTGCTTGTATGTATCATGTGCGGAAGTCTGGATATGGCCCAGAGATATTAGTAACTGGTTATTAAATACGCTTCTTTTTTTTAAACTCCGTAGTAAATAAATACATTAAAAAATTTGGGGGGATTGCTATGTGCTTGGAAAAATAGCAAACTTATATTACCAAAAGGAGCATAAGAATATAAAAAACTATTCTTAATGTATCTATATAGAATAGAAACAATAGAAATAGAATAGAAATTTTCATAATTTACTGGGTTCAGTGAAATTAAATGGAAATGTCTGATAGGTAAATTGTACTAAATGAATAAATGAATGAAGTACAGAAGTCTACACAAATTGTGTGTCTCCAGTTATCCAAACTCCTCCCTTGTGTATCTTCAGTCATCCAATTTCCCCTTTCTTTCTTGTATTTAGCTATCCATTATCCCACTTCAAGTGTTTTCCATTCTATCAATATTCCTCTTGTGCATTTCCAGCCATCCAATCTTACCCTTCTTGTATGTGTCTCCAACGATCCAATCTCTCTCCTTGTTCCCTCTGCTCTGTGACACTGTGTAAATGATGCTGACGTGACTGTAGGTCATGCCAATGTCCCACTGATAGAGGCTACAACAGAAACACAGTGCCTGGTCTATTGAGTTTAATAATGCGCTGGGCCAGGCACTGCACCACACATTTACTAATCTCACCTAGACCAGGATCTGGTACTGTTTTTTTTGGTAAGCAATTCATTCTGTGGAGTCTGTCTTTGTAGCACTGCTATAGGGGGTCATGGTCATATCAACGAAAAATATACCCTGTCAGAGAAGCCGAACCTTTCCCATTATTTATTCAGTTTAATAAATTTACCAGTAATTCATGTAGAAAGAAAAAAAAATGTAAAAAAAAAACTGTCTGCAGTGGATCTACCAGTGTGCAATAAGTGTGCTATTGAGAATTTGAATTTATTCAGGGATCATTGAATAATAAGAAAATATCTCAAACTTCCAACTAATAAATCAGAATTTTACACTTTCCAATTTAAAACAGATTTTTATTGAATTATTTCATTAGCTGGTCCTTAGGTATTTTAAAGATATGTATAGAAAGGTTGATAATATACCTTAATTTGCCTTATGCATTTAGCCGGCAGATAAGGAGGGGGGTGTAGCTATTTTAGATAGGGATCAATTTTTATGGGAGTCATATAGACAACTTAATAATACCCAGGTTTATGAAAAATTGTCATTTAATACTATTGATGTGCATCAGAAAGAATTTTTTCTTTATATTTCATTGGATAAGAATAACCACATTATCCACTAAGGAGACATTTGATTTTTAATGGGTGAAGTATCTAGTTTTACCAACTTATTATTTTCACCCTAAAATCCATAACTCATTTGTGGATCCCCTTATTATTATTATATTTGGTTTTTTTTGTGGTTTATTTCCTGTGCGTTCCTGTTTGCATGTCGGATATACATTTTGTGACCTAACTGATAAGCGTCTACAAAGCAAATGTTGAATACAAGAATAAGCAATCAAGAACCTCGTTTGAGTGTAGGGGGGGAGAGGGAAAGGGAAGCTGGGGGAGGAAGGGAAGAGTCAACAAAAGCGAGGAATTATGTGAAGGTTGCCCTGTTTATATGTGCAGAGAAAGCCCTGGCAGCGGGGGAGAGTATTGAGGGGGGCTGTGGATCAGAGAAAGAGATTCTCGAAGCCTGAGGTTGTCAGAGCCAGGGGGATCAAACAGTGAGAAAGGTATGCGTCTTATCCCAGAGGTAGGCAGACATCTTCTCCATTGTAGCTAAGTGCCATATCTTATTGTGCAGTTGTGGGAAGGAAGGGGGCTCAGGGTTTTTCCAATGGTTAGCTATCAAACAACGGGCACTCAAAATTTGTGTAGCCAACCTGTCACTAAGCTTGTCCAGGCCCTCGATTGGTAGCCCCAGGAGAAAAGACCATGGGCAAATGGTGATCGGTATCTGCAGAATCTGGGAAAGCAGGGACGCCACCGAGGCCCAATACACAGCCAGTTTTGGACAGCTCCACCATATGTGGAGGAAAGAGCCCACCTCCCCACAACCTCGTCAACAAAGTGGAGAAGCTGTCCTGTACATACTACACAATCTTTGAGGAACCATGTACCACCTACAATACACCTTAAATATGTTTTCTTGGATAAGTGTAGAGAGGGAGACTTTCGACAGGCGTTCGCGTATTTCGGGCCACGTGTCCTCTGACGGGGGATCCCCAAGGTCCCTATCCCAGGCTAATTCGTGTTTGGGGGGGAGGTAATCTGGCGGGAGAGTAAGGTGGAGTACAGAGTAGTTACCATCTTCTGTCCTAGTTGGGAGCATAGACATAGGGACTCTACGGTAGTCGCAGGTCGTTTTATTGAAGGCGTGGGAAGGGAGGAAATGAAATGGCGCACCTGCAGGTATTCGAAGAGTCCAGCCACCCGGAGTCCGCATCTGTCCTGTAGTGTGGCAAGGGACACACATCCGCTTTTATCAACAATATCTTTCAGCACCCGTATGCCCGAGGAACGCCAACTTGTAAACGACCCTGGATGGCAACCAGGAGGGAAATCAGGATTATCCCATAGTGGGGTGATAGGTGAGGGAAGGGATGTTGTTTCGAAAGAGGTCCGGCAGTGGTCCCAGACCTGAAAAGTGAAGCCCACCACCGGGTGGAGGGTTATGGCCCTCGGTCTCCCGTTTGGGGGAAGCCCCAGGAAGGAAGCCAAGGTGGGGACCCCGCACGCATCTGCCTCCAACCCCAGCCACCTTGGGCCTCTCTTGGCCACGAACCAGGCAATAGCCTGGCCCAGGTGGGAGGCCAGGTAGTACAATCGGATGTCTGGGAAGCCGCGCCCGCCATTGTCAATCGGTCTGCACAGGTTTAGAAAGCTAGTCCTAGGGGGTTTTTTACGCCACACGAAGTGGGTGAACCATCTATGGATTTGGATTAGAGTGTGTCTGGGAACCAGCACGGGGAGGGTCTGAAATAGGTAGAGTCATCTCGGTAGGATGTTCATTTTTAGTGCCACTATTCTGCCCAGCCAAGAAATATAGAGTGACTGCCACCTGGACAGGTCGGCCCTGATGGTGTTAAGAAGCAGGGGAAAGTTAGCCTTGTAGAGGGCACTATACTCTTTGGTGATATAGACCCCAGATATTTGAGTTTGTCCCAGGACCAATGAAAAGAGAAATTACTCTTTAATTGGTTAATGCAATGCTGAGGAATGTGTATGGGTAGCACTTCGGTTTTGGTAAGGTTGATTTTATAACCTGAGAGGGAGCTGTATTGCGCAAGAGTAGTATAGAGGTTTGGCAAGGAGGTGTGGGGGGAGGTGAGGGTGACAAAAGACATCATCGGCGAATAGCGATATTTTATATTCATCCCCCCCCCACCATCACCCCCTTGACATCTGGAGCTGATCGAATGGTTGCCGCAAGGGGTTCAATGACCAGCACAAAGATCAGGGGTGATAGGGGGCACCCCTGCCTTGTGCCATTAGAAATATCCAATGTGGAGGACAGTACCCCGTTTACCAAGACTTTCGCGGATGGCGACGAGTATAGTGCCTGAATGCCCCTAAGAAAATTCCCCTCAAAACCTAGATGGCGAAGTGTAGCTAGCATAAATGACCAGTCAATACGGTCGAACACTTTTTCAGCGTCTAGGGATAGTAGGAGTGTGGGGGTGCGACGAGAGTTAATGGTGTGGATGAGGCTGATCACTCGGCGGGTGTTGTCACGCGCCTGCCTCCCAGGGATGAATCCCACTTGGTCAGCGTGAATCAGATGCGGGAGGACCCCATTTAATCTTGTGGCTAGAATTTTTGCGTATAGTTTGACATCCACGTTAAGTAGGGAAATGGGGCGGTAGTGGGCACAGATAGTGGGGTCCTTCCCTTCCTTAGGGATGACTACGATGCGGGCCTCTAACGCCTCCTTTGAGAATGACCCTCCGTTCAGGATTGCATTAAACAGGGAGATCAGGTGTGGGGTAAGGGCACCAGCAAAGGTTTTGTAGTAAGGGGCAGAGAAGCCATCCGGCCCCGGGGCCTTAGAGGATTTTAGACCCTTTATCGCTGCCAGGACTTCCTCATCTGTAATTGGTTTACTCAGGGCCGCAGCAGTTTGATGATTCAGTTTGGGGAGGTTACATGCATGTAAAAAAAAAAATCCTGCACCTGCCGAGGGTCGGGGGATTGTGTGTTCTCATGGCATGACCTATTGTAAAGAGTGGAGAAAAGTTGAGGAAATGTGAGGTGATGCCCGTGGGGTCCCGGGTGAAATTGCCCCAAGCAGACTTAAGTGCCAGGACATTATTCCTGGATGCTTTACGCCTAAGCCTGGAGGCCAGCAACTTGTCCGCCTTATCCCCTTTTTCATAAAATGTCTGTTGAAGCCATCTTAGGGAATTCTCTGCCTGGCGGGCTAGGAGCATGTTCAGTTCACCTCTAACGGCTTGTAGTTGTTTGTAGGACTCCTCGGAGCCTGAGAATTTATGTTGCCTGTCTAAGTGGCAAGGTGCGTCGACAGCTCCTGTATTCTTAGGGATCTGGTTTTTTTGGCTTGTGACACGATCTAAATCAGGAAGCCCCTCAGCATCACTTTATGAGCATCCCAGACCAGCATGGGGGGGGGGGAGTCTGAGAGTTGGTGGCGAAGTAAGTTTCTAAGTCCGTTTGCAACTGCAAACATGTCTGGGGGTTTAGTAGTAACCGATTGTTGAGGCGCCAATGAAATGGACGTGGGTAAGACGGGAGCAATCCAGCACTGCCACGACCGGGCCATGATCAGACCAGGTCCGTGGCAGTATGTCGATCCTGGACAGACATTGGGCTGGCTTAACGCTCAAGCATATTAGATCGAGTCTCGTGTATACTTTATGGATAGCAGAGTAATAGGTATAATCTTTGCTCGTGGGATTATGTATGCGCCATGCATCAAAAAGAAGTTTCTGTGATAAGAGGTTCTGAAGAGCCTTCGAGTTTCTGAGAGTCTGGGGTCACAAGGCAAGCAGCGGAGGGGCAGACCTGTCCAAGCGGCAGTCTGGGACGGCATTGAAGTCGCCAGCTAAAATCACCCCACCCCTCCTGTGTGTGGACAAAGTGTCTGCAAATGTTTGGAAAAAGGATGCCTGGCCCTGGTTAGGAGCGTATATGTTAGCAAGGGTGTACAGGGTGCCATCTAGTTCGCCCACCAAAATCAGAAAGCAGCCCTCGGGGTCAGGGTGAGAGGAGATTAGTGTGAAGGGAGCGGAGTTAGCAAAAAGGATAGCTACCCCTTTCTTCTTCTGAGCGGGATCGCAAGCATGGAAGGACTGCGGATATCTCTTAGAGCGGAGCTCCGGGTGGCTGGACCCCACAAAGTGCGTCTCCTGGAGGAACACCACCTCGCCCTTGAGGCGCATTAACGAGTTAAATAAGGAGGTGCGTTTTCGGGGACAGTTTAAGCCCTTAACATTAAGGGACAAGATCCTTACTCCCATGGGCAAGTGTAAGCTGGAGCTGCGCCATAATCAGGGATGCAATTTAAGTAAGGGGGCTCAGAAGTGAGAACGACTGACTCGTGAGGGGGGGGAGGGTATGGGTGAAGAGAGGGGCAGCGGGATGGGGAGTGGGAGCTAAGTGGATTGTCAAATGCACGACTAAAGTTAGCGTTCGGATCGCCGCGTGGGGAAGAAGGGGGGGGGATTGTCTCGCGCGACCGAGTTTTGCCAATATGGCCAAAAAAGTATGCGAAACAGTCTCCAGGGGAGACCCCACTAGGTGTAGAACTGGGGTGTGTGCGGGGGGAGGGATGACCAGTGTGTGAGGGTAAGCTTTGTGTAGCGTAGGGACCTCTGCGTTCAATAGGGGAGGGGGGGGAGGAAGTGGGAGGCCCAGAGGAGAGGAGGCCTGATTTTCTAAGCCCTGCGAGCAGAGGGATGGAGGTGAGTGGGGACCAGGAATCGGGGAAGTAAGTTCCCAGGGCCCCGATGCAGGCGTGAACCGGGGAACATACAACGGAGTAACAAAATACAAATAACATAGTCTAAATTATCGTAACCGGGCCCCCGGGTACCCCGGGAGAAGAATCAAAGGGAACCGTACATAACAATACATAACAATAAAACTGTAACTCTAAACGACTGAGGGGTGGCAGCTTACTGTGAGCACCACACAGGAAACTGAAAAATACCCAAGAAACCTTTTAATCTAGGCAGAAGAAAGGATACGAGGGAGAAATCTAAACAGTCCAGCGAGGGAAAGCCGGGGAGGCCTGGGGGCACGTCCAGACCAGTAGTGCAGACCAACCGAAAGAGTTCAAGGCAGCGTCAGTTCAGGTGGGAGCCTTGGAGGGCCTCTTTGAGGTAACTGTGCTCCACATGGTATGTGGAGGGCATTGTGAAAGTGGAGGAAGTGGAGCTTGAGTAGAAGGGTGGGGTGTATTGGTGTCGGGGACAGGCAGGTTAAGCTGGTGGAGGATGTTCACAGCTTCCTCCGGGGTGCGTGCTGAAAGAAACCTGCCGTCTTTGCGTACCTGAAGGGAGAAGGGGAAACCCCAGCGGTATCTGATGTTGTTGTCGCGTAGTATCTGAGTGATATCTTTCAGGTCTCTGCGTTTGGCCAACGTTGAAGGAGCGAGGTCTTGGAAAATCTGTACTTCCGTTTCCGCAATTGTGATGAAGGGCTTGGTGCGGGCTGCAGAGTACACCTGGTCTTTAGCTTTAAAGAAGTGGAGGCGGACAATCACATCCCTAGGCGTGTTGTCATCTTGGTGAGCCCGGTCCATGAGGAGCATGTCGTCAGGAACAGAGGGCGCTAGCTTCCTAAAAAGCCGTAGAAGGAAGTCGTCCAGTTGAGGACCCTCAATTGCTTCCGAAATGTTGTGGATCCTGAGGTTGTTGCGTCTATTTCGGTTCTCCGCGTCTTTCTGCTTGTCAGCTAAGAGGAGGATATCACTCCGAAGTTGGGCCAGCTCTTGCTCTGTATTATGCTGAGATCTGAGGAGGTCATCATGAGAGTGTTCCAAGGTGTCCACGCGACTTCCCACCTCGACGATCTCGGAGCGGAGGTCGGCCACGGCTTTGTTCACCTCCTCCGTAATGGATTGTTTAACCTTGCGCATTTCAGTGAGGATTGCAGCTATATCTGCCTTGGTGGAAGGAGCGGACATGTCCTCTGAGTCTGAGTCATCTTCAGGAATACACCGTTCCGGAGACATGGAGGGCATGCTGGCAGAGGATCCGGGTTGAGACTTCTTGAGAAAAGGAAGCGTGCCCTGGGAGCTCAGACGCTTGTGCTGACGGGGCATTTTGCTGGTCACAACCGAGCTGGGCAGGCAAGGGATGTAGCAGCTGGGCCTCAGGGATGGGGAGTCACACACTGGTCATCACAGCGAGAGGGATCACAGGGCCATGGTGTGGGGGCATTGAATGTAGTCTCCTACGCAGCTCCTAGGGCCAGACAACCGGAGGTGCCCCCACAGTGAGAGGAAACAGCACTTCAGTAGGGCCAAGGGCGTGACAGGGCTCTGTCTGCAACTGAAGAGGGAGGGCAATGCGCAGCGTGTGCAGGCCCGACCTTAGAACAGTTATCTTGAGGGCTTGGAGTCTGGTGGGCCCCTGGTGTACTCCTGTAGGGAGAGCAGGTAGGGCACCGCAGGCAGGGGGGGTTCCCGTTAGAGGGAGGGTTCAGGCGCAGTGAAGGGACCCCAGGTCAGGTAGGGAGGAGCAGGTGCCTGGGGCTCCGCCGGATGAAAGCTGTGTGGGGGGACGCCAGCACCCTCACACTGTGCCTGGCATGGAGTAGGGGGAGAGGTGGACCAGGGGGGATCCCCCTGAGTGGTGAACGGTCCCCCAGAGCACTGTCCACTATGCCCGACGCCCAAAGCTCAGCAGAGCCGATGTAGGCACCGTGGGGGCTCTCGCAGGGAGTCAGGAGGCAGAAAACGATGCTGGGTGCAAGATGGCGGCGGCAGCAGAGCAGGAGAGATGCACAACACGAGGCCGCCGAGTGGAACTGAGCCAGTGCCGCGATGGGGGAACGGCCTCTGCTTCACCCAGGTGTGGGCACGGTGCAGGGGATGACTCTGTACCTGCTATAGGCACCGGCTTCCGACTGTGTTTTCAGTCCCGCGGGCAAAAAGAAGATGGCGGCCGCGCTCTGGCTCTCGGCGGTCTCCCTCCAAAAGCGTGGCTGGCTTGTCCCCAGGTATAGGCACAGTGCAGCAGGATCCTCCTCAGGGTGTCCAATGCCCGGAACTGTCCCTCAGGGGACCCCCCCGGGGTAAAGTGGGGTTGGGAGGCCGCGAGGCCTAGCAGGCGCAGGGCCACCCCGCTCCCCCTGGAGAGCTCCGGACCGCCGCACGGGTGGCTCGCGGTGATCCCAGTCCAGGCTCTAGATGAACAGGGACTTGTCCACGGGGTGGAGGCTTGGGGATCCAGTAGCCGGGACCCCAAACAGGTTGCAGAAAGGTGGGGTATCGGAGGAGCTCCATTCTCCTGCGACCGTTCGTCTCAGCGATCAGACCACGCCCCCCTGTTGTATACTTTGTTAATATTCTAATTACTAATGATTATAGTTTAAAATTCACATATAATTTGAAAAAAAATAATTATTTTTTTGATGTTAGGGTAAAGGTAGTGGAGGACTCTCTCTGGACTTATAATTATCTAAAAGGAGGTTGGCACAAATAACTATCTTATAGGAGCTGTCATAGTGAAAACTGTCTGAATGCTATTTCAAAAAGTGAATATATTAGGTTGAGGATAAATAGTCCCTCCCTTAGCGACTTCGAGGAGAAAAGCAAAGTTTTGAGGGACTCGTTGAGGGACTTGTTATTGACTTCTAATCCAAAAGCGTTTTTTTCTTTTAAATTTCGAAGATATGTATGTTATTGCAGGAACACACAAGAATATATGATTGTCGCACTGTAAATAATTAAAAATAAAGTGGGTGCTACTCGAGGTTCAACACAAGTAAATAGAGAGAAAGCGGGACTGACATATAGACAGTCTTATAATAGAACCACTAAAGTGCACACCACAGCCTTACCAAGGGTTATAAGTTAGCTTTTATTATATCCATAAAAAAATGGCAAATATAAAAATTGCTAAATATCTGTATTAAAAGAACTGACCAAAGTAATACATGTATATTAAATACAAATGTAGAGCATAAATGTAACAAAAACAGCAGAAAATGTTAGTATCAAGTAGAGATGAGTTATAAATAAATCATGGTATACTGTGCAAACATAATAAGTAACAGAGCTATAATATAGCAAATAACATAGGGTTACTTATCAATCCAGGGAGACCAGGAAGACGAGGTGAAGCAAAAAGATCACAGCCCCTAGGCTAACTGTGGATAACGTCTGTCCCTATCAGAGACAACTAGCGGCCTCCCGGCCTGCGCTTCCCCCGTTTCGGGTCTGTAATAAATCCCTACACTCACTACTCACTAGCGGTGGGCTGTATAGATGGCCGTTCAGCAGTCTGTAGTCCTGGTGCACACGGGAAACCACGACACCGGAGCCTTTTGAAAAATACTAACGTGTTCTGCTGTTTTTATTGCATTTATGCTCTACATTTGTATTTATGTATACATATTGGGGCTGATTCAGAGATGCGATTACGAAAAGATCGCAAATATACGCATCTAATGTTAAGATCCTAGCAGGTTCCAGCCCACTGCATAAAGAGTCACTCCCCTTGCAAACAGCGGTGGATCTTAAACTTAGACCACCATTGACTTGCCCTAACTATACGCTGTCATTTGGGATCTTAAGTGACGTGGTAGCGTTCATTTAAGATCCTAAGTGTCAGTCCTCGCCCACTTTCTCTCATTTCCCTGCCTCCCCCCGCCCCTTTCCATGCAAATCCTTAAGATCTTAAAGATTCGCTGCACTTAAGATCTTAAGTGCTTGCGTGCGATTCAAACTTACGCTCTTAGCGAATTTACGCTCCTAACCGCTACGTAGACGGCGTTGCACTATTACTACGCATGCGCAGTTTTGCGAATTTTCTAGGATCTTAAATATACGCTCCTAAGTGCCGTGGAAATCGTATCTCTGAATCAGGCCCATTGTATTTTTGTATACATGTATTACTTTGGTAATTTCTCTTAATACAGATATTTTGCAATTTTTGTATTTGCCATTTTTTAATGGATGTAATAAAAGCTAACTTTTAACCCTTGGTAAGGCTGTGGTGTGCACTTTAGTGGTTTTATTATAGGACTGTCTATATGTCAGTCCCGCTTTCTCTCTGTTACACTCTGTTCTGTTATTGCAGGAACACTGCTAAAAGTTCTTATTTCAACTACCCGGCATTTACCCGGCATGAGCAGTATATCCCTTCTTAAATATATATGCACCTAAAAAACCCCAAAGGGTTACTGGAACTGAGAATATTTGGAACCTCTGATATAACTTATAACTACAGACAATCACCATGGTGGCAATACAATGCAGGAAGGGGATGATAATGTGTCTCTCTGTATCCTCCAGCAACCCGCTGATAAATAAAACACATCAGACATTACACTGTGGGTTTTTCTTTATTTTTTATGTCAAAATTTCATGTTTATTAGCTTGATATTGCTGTTCCGTGCTGTCTGATCAGCCATATTCAGAAATAGGTGGAAAGAGGGGATACAGTGAAGAGGCACAAACCATGTAACAAATAAAACAATATCTTTACTAAACTCTAAAATACATATAAAACATGAGTAATGACATGCACAAGAATAATGGGCCATATTCAGACATATGCAATGCGGCCGGAGTTTACCGATATGAAGTACTGCTCATGCGCAGTAATTTCGTTATGCTATCTATGTTATTTTTTGCAACGTAGATTGCGTATACGCAATGGTCACCAAGCTAAAAATTGTAAATTGTACAATAAGGACTTGGCTAAGGGTCACAAACCCAAAATAGTAGCTCCACATTTACCTAATGGTCACCAAGCTATAAAGAAAAGTGACCTAAACATGTCCATGTTTTTACCTCCTAAGGTGTTAGAGTTGAGTCCAACTTTAGCATGTCGGGGGATGGGAAATCCGACACTGGGTTTTCCAATCTCTCCACAGAACCACAGGATAAAGAAAACTGGAATAAATACAAGTGAGACAGTTTGAGGAGTATAGGAGTAAGTAAAGAAAGACAGAATTAGTGTACACGGAATATGTGCTTCTCACTGGCGAGCCAGCAGGGGGGCTCTGACCCTTTTCCTGGATCCTCCATAACAGAAACTGGAATGCTTGCACAGTAAAGCTGCGTTCTAAGCTAATGTGCAGGGCAGTTACCATCCTGCGTGTGAGGGTGCTAAAATATCCCAGAACTCACCTTAATGTTCCTGCAACATTTTACCAATATTTAAGCCTCATTTAATTCAGCATAAAAAAAACAAAACAAATCAAAGCTTGTAATGCAGGGGTGGAAGGTTTGAGCACAGTGGACTGGAACCAGATCTCCGCTACTGCTCCAGCCACAGTGCTAACAGAAGTTTGATACCGGTCTCCTTTCTGCCAGGTGACCTCTACCTAAAGATTTACGCACCATCCTCACATAAAATGGGGACAGTGTGGGAGACTAGATGGTGCATAAAGCTGAAGTCAGGACTCACTGTACTATTAGCACACCCAGTGGCGCACCCAGGGGGGGTTTCTAGTTGCCAAGAAACCCCCCACATTTAAAATATAAAAAAAACAGAAAAATGCCCCCCCCCCGTGTCTGAAAAAAGAAAGAAGCAAAATTCTGAAAAGGCTTAGCGGGTGTTGCGTAAGGGGCGTGGCCATGTGGGGCAGACTAACAGGAAGATTGTAATGGTCTGTACTGCAATAGGGAAGCAGGTGGGGATGGTGAATGGGTCACAACCAATTTAACAGTGCTTATCAGTGCACTGTCCGGTCCATTGTGTAATGTGCTCTACTATTGCTATTAGATGTGTAACTTCAAAATAAAACTACTATTTTTAATGTGTGAAAGCAATAACTTAAATGAATTAATAATAAATGAATAATTAAATGAATAAATCACCTAAAAAAATATCAAAAACAGGACTTGTTAGAGCAAATAACCAATACAATTCCTTAATGTAGAATTATTATTATTTTCAAATCTACATTATTAATGTCCTACTTTCACAGAGAACATTAATAAATGTCTTAGCAGTCAGATAGTATGAGAATATTATCAGTATTGTCATTTTACACATGTTTTTCTTTTTAACAGTGCTATCATATTAAGTAGCTCTTTACAATTTTAAACAGTCCTTCACATCAACCTCTGCCGCATTATAGTCTAATTTTCAAAACGGCTTTTTATTCTTATAAAAAGTTTTTAAATTGTGTTATGTTCTACAAGTCCTTTTAGGATGGCCTGCCTAATATATTTTATAATAGAATTATTGTGATATGTCCTTTAATACAGTATTTTTCATTGATCTTAATAGAGTCAATGGGCCTGATCCAGAGCTACGGCCGCCGTCTCTAGAACAATCCATAGTAGCGCCATAGGGACGCTGGAGGGAACGTCCTCCAGCGTCCCTACGATCATATTACTGCTGGTGGGCGGGGGGAGGTAAGTAAATGAGGGTGGGGGGGCGTGCTAAGAGGCCATACGCTCATGTGCGAGCGTATGGCCCCTTCCTTATGCCGGCTGAAGTTAGGGTAGCCTTCAGCTGGCGTAAGGAAGAGGCCATACGCCCGCACAGGGGGAGTGTCAGGGTAAGTAAACGCCGATACGCTGTGCTTTAGTAAGCACAGCGCATCGGCGTAGGTCTGGATCAGGCCCATTGTGACTAGTCAGAGACATTATGGGGATACTGAGGGCTACAGAGACATGATGGGGAAACTGAGGGCTGCAGAGACATGATGGGGAAACTGAGGGCTGCAGAGACATGATGGGGAAACTGAGGGCTGCAGAGACATGATGGGGAAA
>WWET01000130.1:697081-716578 GCA_011038615.1 Limnodynastes dumerilii | reverse complement strand
GTCTCTCACTGTTAGTATTAGGACCACCATTGCAGAGCGGCCTTGATAGTGACTGGTGACTTATCATATATTTGCAAATATGTGTAACTGACAGTTCTACATTTTATTTTACATTATTATAGTTTCTTACTGGTTGATGGCAGTGTTGCTGGGGTTTTTCTTTCCTTTGATTCTATTAAAGCGAATTACCCCTGCCTTCAACCACCTTTAACCTATAAATAGATCTGAGCAACCACCATTTTGTGTATTTTTCGTATCATTAATTAATAGCATATAAATTAGTGAAAGAATAAAACTTTTAATGAGTATCAAATAAACATAATTGTTAGAGCAGTGCTGATTTTGTTAATTAACATGTTCTGTAAAACAATACTCCATTTACATAGCTAGAAAAGTAAACCATAGTTTTTTAATACTCTTTATACAGACCTGCTATATGGATGAAAGAAAAATTATAGCTGTTTTATTTCCTCACACTTTGGGGTCTATTTATACCGCGTTCACATTGCCACTGCCTAAAAAGCCGGCTTTTTAGGCAGGGGGCAGAATTTTGAAAATTTCATAGTGGTGCGTTCAGACTGAGCTGAAAGCACCGGCTTTTTTATTTTATTTTTTATTTTTATTTTTTTAGAAGCCGGCAGCAGGGAAAATAAGACCTGGCTAGAGAGACCCGGGGTTTGCGTTCAGATTGCCAAAAAAACGGGGAATTACTTACCTGGTCGTTTCCCTGTGAACAAAGCTGGATCAGGCTGCTCATGTGCAGAGACTTCATTGCAGGACTTAGAAAATTTTAAGTCCCGGCATAAAAAATACGGCGCATGAAATCGTCAGTCAGCCACGTCACCCGGACAGGTATGTCCTGTCTATTTTTTTCTTTTCTTTTTTTGTTTGTTTGTTATGCTTTATAGATGTATTAAAATGTATTTTTATTAAGAAAAAAATATTTAACATTGTTTTTTAAATGGATGTGTTTTTTAATTCACATATGTATTCCACTGGTCTCCCCATATATACCCCCTTTTTCCTTCCCTGGGGACATTGCTAGAATACTTACCCCTAACGTCAGCCTAAGCTGGCGTTAGATTTACGATGGGAGCAGAGTGTAAAACTCCGCTCCGGCATTTTACAAATCTCTATCACTTCATTTTTATGTTTCAGTGTCAGTTTTCACTTCAAAATAAAAAATGATCTTTGTAAATAGACCCCTATGTACCATGTGCTTTGGAATGACTAAGATTACCTTTGTGAATAATCAGAGACAATACTGTACATAGAGATCTGCAGGGTGAAAATTATTGATATTGTTCTCAAGTTCAGCAGTCTCTCTCTGAGAGTACACTCTGTAGGCTGTCACATACTGTGTGTCTCATCAGGAAGGAGCTAACCTGGACTGATAATTGCATTCAGATGTGACCCGCAACCGGGGTATTGATTGTGTTTCAAGAGTTTATCCAATGGGAAGGCGGTGATCATAATATTACAGCACATCGCAGTGCATCACAAAACCGCAGATTGGAACGTCATGATTTCACATCTAGAACGTGCCAGACGCTTTGCACGCTCACTACATGCTTTGTCAAATTAGACAAGTCTCTGCAAAAGCACAGTTGTAAATGGGATTATAGCATTCGGGACAAAATCATTTCCACAAAATATTTAATCCATGCTGTTTACATTTGGAGCCACACGAGAAAATCATTCGAATATACATGTATATATTTATATAAATATATATCTTACAGTATGGACAGTGCAGTCTGTAAATGATTGTATACACACTATGCAGATATATCACAGAGACATGATGTATTAGTCTGATGTCTAGGAGTGAGTGTATATGTGTGAGATTGTGCTGCTGGCACTGAGGGGGTTGACAGTCTGCAGTGCAGTAGAGTTAGTACACGATAGCTCTGCTCCCTATATGGCTGTGGATTAGCTGTATGCTAATATTGCTAGGAGAAGAGCTGCACGGCACGCTGAGCCCACAGTGGAGGCAAGCAGAGTCTTAGGAGAGCTGACTCCTCAAGAGCCATGGCTGAAGGGGGTGAAGTGGAGGACGAGATACAATTCCTCCGCACTGTAAGTATATTGCTTTCATTCAAATATCTATTGCTTGGAAGCTGGTTTCTTCTTTTTTTTATTTGCACCATTTATTGCTTACAGCATTTTCATGTATTTGTATGCAGTGGCTTCTTGGTGATTGAGGAGAAATCTCCTCAGGTTTGATGGTTGATGCCGAGACCCTTACAGTTCCCTTTACCATTTGCTGGAAAAGCCTTCCCCATTCAGTTCTGTGCTATTGTTTCATCAGAGCAGTTACGTGTCGTTCATAAAGCTTACATAGGCACGCTTAAACTTTATTATGGTGTCTGTTAGGATAGCCCTGGCATGGGTGACAATTTGTGAGAATTTTTTTTCTTAAATATTAAATATTTATTTTTTATTTTGTATAACTCATGCTGATCATCAATATTCTGCTTGTTTGTGTCTGTTATGGGGTACAACACACAGTTCCATGTAGCAGGTGCTTCTCCTACCGGTCTGGAATAGTTTGGCTGCGGATGAGGGAACCCTGTCTAATAATATCTAATATCCAGCACCGCACAAGGCACATGACCTTTCCTCAAGACTGAGAGGAATTTATTTTTTCTTGGGGAGGACACTGAATAAGATATATAGTAGAGAGCTACATTTGTCATTTTCACTCAGGATAATTTGTCATTATTTATTTTTTTATTTTTTTGGGTATTATTTTTTACTGAGCCCTGTGCAGATGTCATTGCTTGAATGGCCATTTCGGAATAGCGAGAGAGTAGAATGACGGCTTGTGCAGTGTCTGCGGCTCTGCAGAGATATGCTTCCCTTCCCTACCACGGCATTGTTATACATATGTCTTTATTAACCTCTGAGTGCAGAGGAAGCCCTATGCAAGTGCCCAAAGTGCAATCCCACACTAGAAATGATGCTCAGCAATCTCATACAAGTCCTGCTGTATTTTTATTCCCCTTCATGAAGTGTATATAGATAGAGCTGAAATCCAGGGTCTCTATCAGCAGTTTCTGTCTGCATCTACTGTACTGTATGCACATGGCTTTTTGTTACTAGAGGTCCTGTCTGCTACCATCTATATATCTATCACAGCCAGTGGTGTCCAAACCACAAATCCTTTTTAACATGGTCTGCAAGCTTAGGGGTTTAGCTTTGATACTGGAGGATATTCATACTGCATTCTTGGAATTATTTTTCATTCATCCAATGCAATAGCATTTTATTGTAATAGTATAACATGAAATGAGTCTTCATGTTTGAGCAATAGTTCTGGTAAAATACCGCTGCCTCAGGGCAACACTTTGCTTGTGGAAGCAGATAGATACTTTACTGTACATACTTTATAATATCTTTTGACTGTAAGGGTTGTAACTATTTTAGTAGTGTATGTGAAAGGGATAGCACAGACAGCTACAGATAGCAAAGTACAAGTAGCTTACAAAACTATATGTATTGTCTGATGACATTGTAAATCGCTATATAATAAATTCTTGTAGCAATTCTGTCAATTAGAGTAGATTGTAGCTACCAACAGGGCATGTGTTTAGGTACAGCCAACAATTTTTGGTAACATGTAATTAGATTAACATTGTTATAATTAAAGTTATCTTTTTTTTTTTTTACATTAAACTTCTACTTAAATGCGTGATTTGCTTTCAGTTGAGAACTTTTAATCTAGCAGATACTTCACAATGACTAAATTAGTCTGAGTCACCATATTCTGCAAGCACAGTTATTATTGTTCTCTTGTGCTAATATGCACCTTAAGCAGGGTACACACTGGGCTTTTTAGCAGATAATCTTTCCAATCACACAATCAAAAGCCCGTTTCAGCAGATATCTTACCAATGTGTACCGTCCAAAGATCTCCTAATAGACACAGTACACTCTTGCAAAAAGCAAAAGATATCTTTCCCTGGTTGATCTGGCGTATATTAGCAGCTCCAAAAGATCAAATCGAATGATCAAAAAAATTTTGAACATCTTTGGACAGTACACAGTGGTAAGATATCTGGTGAAACGGTCATTTGGTTGTGTGTTAGGAAAGATTATCTTTCAAAAAGGCCCCAGTGTGTACCCAGCCTTACAGTATATCATATGTATATGTTAACAAAATTGACCATACATAAATATTGTGCATAGAAAATTATGGTTAACCCTGTCTGTTTTTATTTTATACCTCATCTTAATAGACATATGTTAGAAACAGCATTACCTAAGCTATTGCAAAAAATCTTGGTGCCTTTTAAATTTTAAACACTTTTGTAGCAGAGCGAAAAATAAATAATCAACAATCATGTTGTCATTTGTCAGTGGACACAGAGGCCCCAATTCAATTAGTTTTGCACCGGCGTTATTTGCGGTGCGAAGCTAATGCTGCAAATTTTTGGGGGAGATTTTTATGCGCACCCCATAGAGGTGTGCATAAAAATCAATGAATTTTAGGACCGTAATTGACGGGGAAAAGCGCACTGCAAGCTTTTTCCCGTCATCACACCCAATTGAATCGGGCCCAAATAATACATATAATATGGTGCGCATATTAATGTGGTCATAATCATGTTAACATGATAAAAATGCTATATCAGTAACTAATGCTGAATGTTGTAGAATATATGGATTTAAATATCTACAATCTCAAACTTTAGCAAGATATTTGTATTACTTTACTTTATTGTGGATGATACATATAATACATCATTTAATAATTGCAGAGACTTAAACAGAGAGCAATAATGTGTTTTATTGTTTTGTTTACATAACAGCCAATTAATTGCTAATAACAAAGGTAAACCTTGAGAAGTTTTTCCAGTATATTAACACTGGACACACACCCAGATAGCCAATGAATCTTGTTACTACCAACCTTAACAACTGTTAATGACTTGGATACCTTTTTGCCAGACCAGTTGTTATGTTTCTATTCACATTAAAACATTCAAAAGTATTATGAGGCAAGTATATTTAGCTATTTACACATACTACCCACATAAATATAAGCATTTCTGTATTTTAGAGAACAAGGGACCGGATTCTTACCTAAGTATTTCTTCTTCCTGCGTGCATAGTTATACGTGTATAGCTGCTACGCATGCGTAGTAAATTTTTTCGCTCTCTATGTAACATTTCGTTACGTAGATTGTGTACATGTGGTCTTTAAAGACCGCATGAACGCAATCTACGTAACAAAATGTTATGTAGATAGCGTAAAATAGTTACTACGCATGCGTAGCAGCTATACACATATAACTATGCACGCAGGAAGAAGAAATACTTAGGTAAGAATCCGGTGCAAGAAGGCCAAACATTGGACACCCTCTGGTTGTATCCAATACTAAGAGGAGAAAATTACTCCTGGGCAAAACCATGTTGGTTTCAGGGGAATTATATTTCATCTGTTGCAAACAGTATTAGAGTTGAGATGTGATGTTTCCCAGCCAAAGTCTAAATAACAGTGTGATAGTAAAGCTGGTCAGTATCTGTGTGCCGTGAGCAATTCAAAGATATATCCCTGCATGCAAAGAATACAATTTACTTGACTCCTCCTTAAATCAACATTGATTTGCCCAGGAGTAATTTTCCTCTCTTATTTTCAATCTCTGACTCTGGTCTGTCATTGCAATCTTTTCTTAGTTCTTTAAAGCCAAGTATATGGAAGCACTGTAAAATATTAAACCTAATAATCTGGTAAAGTATATGGGGCATGATGTAAGCACCATTCAAGGCTATGTTTTTGTTACTATCCCTTTAAGATATGAAATAGCTACAACAAGAAGAGGAACAAAGATACCATATAACTGGGAGGTGCATTTTATACTGTATGGGATCTTGTTTCCCTAAAGGAGAGTTCTCTTCACAGTTCATAACCATAGTCTCTTGTAGTGATTAGACCCAAGCAGTAGGGTTCCTTCTTCTAAATTAGATAAATGGAGGTATAAGTGATGTTAGAAACCAGAATTTTGTTATCATTCATGGTATATTCTAGAATATGTAAGGGGCAATTTGGCAATCCATTCCAAACAGTATATAACACCATGGGCCAGTCCAGAGACGCAAACAAAATGAACACTCTGAGTACGGCAATAATTTCACACATTGTAAACACACTTGCAGTCTCCGAGGTGATAGTAAGTTCCTAATGCATCAACCTGTGGATTGGGTGCTTTTGCATCTAATAGCGAAAAAGTATGGATTTACATTTGTCACTATGCACTAGAACGGAAAAATAAAAATAAAAAGAACATACTGTAGCTGATTATTTTTTGTGAAAATTATTAAGATCATTTTAATATTATGTTCCAAATGTAAATGCAGTGTCTAATTGTGCCAACATAAACCATGCATTTGTGTTTTGTGAGTCGTATTGGACTTAGACATGACATCTTGCAAGTGCAACCTTTTTCCAACCATGAGCCATCTCCAAATCCCTAATATACTAGAATTACGGGTGGAATAATATTAGGGGTCTGGAATGGCACACTATAAAATGTACAAGTAGGAAATATCATGGGTCTGGGAAGCCCACACATTATAATATATGTAAGGTATATTAGGTGTCTGGGAATGGCACACTATATTCTGTATATAATGAACCCAAAGCCTAATTTGAAACAAAACAAATATTATAATGTCATTCCCAGACCCATAATATACCCCACATGTGCTTTATATAGAGTGTCATGTCCATAGCTTTTAATGTAAAGTAGACAGGAAGGGGATGTGTAATTGTAAGGGGGGCAGGGGGTACCACATATATGGAGGGGGAAGTGTATTATAGAGGGAGCACAAGAAGGCAGGCATGTCAGGGGGAAAGGAAGATATGTAACAGAGGAAGGGAAACGTGTAATGGGGTATAGGGGTGGGAGGAGATGGGTAATGTCAGCTATCTTAATTTTCTCCACAGATTTTTAGTGCAGTAAGAATCAACGTGAGGCATAAAGAGAAAAACCCAACAATCAATATTCATTTAAGTAAAAACAATACTTCCCTTTAGCCAGTAAATGTCATGGAATATGCTCACTCCGCTCCATGGCACACTACACTGTGGGAGGACCAGGTTGGGGGGCCCCATAGCATTCACCTTCTCCAGGTGCCATTAATCCATGGTACACCTATACATGTCCATGAAACGCTCCTCAAATGCAATGTGTCGCTGAGCCATTTATGCTGGGATCTTGTTGGCACTCATTTGTGTGACCAGGGTTTCTCAGCTAGATACACATGTTTGCTGACATATAATCACCTCTGGATTAAACCCTTTGTGTTAGAACATACATAAACAGGTTTAGTCACAATATATTGGGTGAAGCTCATCTGCCCAGCATTATAGCACCTTCTGTAGATGAGTCCCTCTCTGTATTGCAGTATGTATACTCAGGATGTCTGGGTTAAGACACTCATGCATTTGAAAACTTGCAGCAGCCATATTAAGAAACGTTTAGGCTCTCAAAATATACCAGTAATTAGTAACAAGAAAACAAAGTCCTGGCTTATATTCAAATAAATGAATTGTGTGCAAGTGGGAATACAATACTATTTGTATGTAAAGTATTTATACAGTGGCCATATTTTGATCTTGGCTGTGCCTTTTACATTTATATATACATTTGCACATTTTTCATATATTTGAATAGAATTGGGCCTTTGTTTTCTTATTACTAATTCTAGAAAATGGTAGCTAGCATTTGATTGGCTGCAATGGATAAGCCCTCCATGTTTCCTGTTTATAAGTTTTTGTACATCTACTCCAAATATAATCAGTTTATCTGTTCTACATAATACACCTAGGGCCAGATTTACTAAGCTGCGGGAAATGAAAAGTGGAGATGTTGCCCATAGCAGGTTCTAGCTCTCACTTTCCTATTACATACTAGAAAATGTCAACTAGAATCTGATTGATTGCTATGGTTAACATCTCCACTTTTCCTATCCCTCAGCTTAGTAAATCTTGCCCCTAATCTTTTATATTTGTACTGCAAGTCCTAACAACATTATTAATATAGTTAAAATTAAAGTACACTTAGAACAAACTCCTATTTTACTCCAGATGTAAAAAATATATTGACAGTGGCCTGTTGCAGAATTCAGCTAATGATGGCCATATTTTAAACAAAAAGGTCGAGAAAAGCCATGCATGGACCATTGATGTCTGAGTACCTTAGCATGGATGAGAGACATTACTGCTGTACCCTAGGGGTTAGATTTACTAAACTGCGGAAAAGGAGAAGTGGAAATGTTGCCCATAGCAACCAATCAGATACTAGTTCTCATTTTCCTGTTATATACTTGAAAATGTAAACTAGAATCTGATTGGTTGCTATGTGAAAAATCTAAATTTTTTCCCTTTTTCCGCAGTTTACTAAATCTAGCCCCAGTTCTTTGTTTGTGTAGGACTTTGATTTGCAACTATAAAATTAATTAGTTACTTTTCTCCTCAATGTGAAGGTGGTGAGCTGTTATAGAAAACAATACTTCTTCACAAAAGTTTGGAATTTGAATTAGTTTACAGATAATTTTACACATTGCAATAAGAAAACTAAAACCATGTTTAGGATAAAATTGTTGGTTAAACTTATATGCAAAAAAAGCTAGAATGACAGTTAAACTTAATTTCAAATACCATATCTAGAGTAATTTGCTTATATTTCCATTCTAGTAAAATGCTATTAAGGCAGTTTCAATGATACAACAAAATTCCACTGAAACGCGTTATCTCAGTTTAAGAGACTGTGTCCAGATACATTGTGACAGGACATAGATACCGAGTCTCCATGTTACCCATCTTAAGATAAGACGCTTTCAGCTGGTGAACATGTCTATGTCATTACTTTGTAAGGAAATATTGCCAAGCAAAGATTATGACACAACATTTCCATGGGGAATTTTAATGAAGGATATAACTAATTATAGGAAACAAAATGGAACCATGAATGTTATTACTAAATATAGAAGGCAAAAATAGACAAATAATAAATAGATAAATAATTGACATATGCTAATATATGCTGGACATGTAAATAAACACCAGCATTAGTAAAATAAGTAATTTTTCCACATATCCCTGGCTGCCTTTATTTGTATTTTCATCTAAAATGGTTTATGATATAAAGACGGAGTTCTAAAGCAGTAGTATGCAGACCATTAGGTCAAAGCGGATTTTCGCCCACACCTTAACTGCGAGGAGCCATTCACTGTAAGCATTGCTGACCGACAGATCACAGGCGAGTCCACATGACTTAAATATGTCTGTGCAGATTGTTACTTCAGAGTTAAATCTGTTGCAGGGTGGTGTAGCACCGGGCATGTAATCAACTGCAATCCTCAGTGTCTGGTCTTTGTCCTCTAATGCTTAGTTACATGTTTAAGCTATGTGGGGCTATTTAGTAATAAGTATTGTCTCCTTTTTAAGAATTCCTATAATAGAAAGTGTGTTAATTCTATGGACTGGTCCCAAGTCAGTTTCATTATGATGTCTAGTAGTTAGGTTGCAGGTGTTGATAGCTTAATGGTGGCAATTTGTTACAATTGCATAATTCAAAACTTTTAAATATGAAGTTTTTAAAATAACAAAACTAATAACCGTAATATGTCTATATTATACTGGGTTTAAGATGAACAATGTGACATAGACCATATTTACAATTGCATTCCTGTGTATGTATCATTCACATAGATTACAATGAAGGCCGCAACATATTAATTAATAGGAACAAAGATCACGAGAAATCACAGAATGTAAACTGAATAAAATAAATTTATTTTGAACAGGAACATTGAGCTTTACAATTTACAAGAAATAAAGACCACAATTAGTATTGTATGTCTGTGCATGTTCAAATCTTTCCATATAACTTGTTGCACCTTCTTCCCTGTAACAATTTTTTTTTACCATAATTGAATACAGACCTTTTGGGGCATGTAGTATGTATTCCCCTTAATAAAGCTCTTTAGTCCTTCATTTTGCTAAAATTCGCTTACATTTCAGGCCTCTCTTCCCCCATAATACAACTGCAGATTACACAATTAAGTGACAGTAAGAATTTTATAGTTTAATATCAGGGTACTAGTTTGTGTTTTGATTGTTTGCTATTTAATCATCTTTATTGCTTCTGGTCAAATTATAGATTCATTATTCCATACTTGCTATCACTAATGGTTAAGACCAGCTCTTAAAGGACTTCTTTTTAGACTAGACAATGTCACAATAATTTGTAACTGTCATACACTAGTGTTTCAGCACCTATTGCCATTGAGCTGAGGTTGTTGTAGATTATTCTAGGAGCCATGCAGTTTGTGTAATTTTATGCATCAGACGTACACATGCGCAATGATGAACTTTATAAACTTGTCTGTATTCTTGGAAATTATATTGCAGTGGCTAGTATTACTTCCTCACATCCCAGGGTTAAGGCTTTGACTGTAACCAGTGTCCTATTTATGTAGTGTTTGTAGTGAGGTGTAAGCTTGTGAAAACAATAAGACTTATTGGTAAGTTATTTAGTATTAGATAAGGACTGCTGTAAATAAATATGTATATATGTTGCTAACACTCGATACTTTTTAAATATAAAAATAGTTTCTATGTTTAGGTGACAAAGATGTACTGTATAATAGAGTTATCCATTTTTATTCATCAGTAGGGTCTGTTGTACTCAGCATGGTATTAGCATGGTATTAGAAAGTATCAGTATAATAGAGAATTATACATTTTGCTTTATGCATATACATGAATGAAACAAATAAAACTTTAAATCCTGGATTTATGGATCAGGTCCAGATTCTGACTTCTTTTGTGTAGTGATCAAAGAGACTTTGAAAGGGGGCTGGGTTGCTCTCACTGCAATGTATAATGTAGGTGTAGAGTGTATTGTTTGTGAGCACACCTAACTGTGCAATGTTGGTGTACATTTAGGTGTGCTAACAAACTCTATACCAATCTAGATTTCCAACCGGCCACTATTTTACATTCACTAGTTGTAATACTTAAAATATGGGTACCAGAAACTCGTCTGTGTGAGGGGTGTTGTGTGTTTGCTGGGATGCATGGATTCGGTAGGACTTCTATAGGTGATACCCATGCATCCTGAAACTTTTAATCCAGATCTAAAACCCTGGTTTACCACTACAATGCCCTCACCAATCACAGAAGTAACTGAACACAAGAATTCTTCTAGGTACAGCTAGGTAATGATAGTGGATATTAAAAATATAACTAGCATGACACTTATTAATAATGTGCTTACTTAAGCACTTGGAATTCTCACAGGGTTCAGTATTATTTATAAACCCAGGCATGGCTCAAGCAAATGTAATTAATAACATTGTCTATTGTGTATGAACAGAAGATTCTGTACTTGTATTAAACATATTCTGAGAGAACATGACATTGGGGTAGATCCAGAACTATGGGTAGATTGCGTATATGCGGTCTAAAAGACCGCATATACACAATCTACGTATCGAAACGATCCGCAGATTACGTACAATAGCTACTACGCATGCGCAGTAGCTATTGTTCATTGAATTACGTCTGTCTATGGAAGACGGTCGTAGTTCTGGATCCGGCCCATTGTCTGATTATTATGTTAATATTTCAGCCGCAGCTCCATCCAATTAGCCCAATCCTCGCTAGGCTTAGTAGTAAATCTGAAAAAGTTTCAAGCAGAAGGGCGCTCCATAGTGCAAATAAATTTATTACAACGAATAAAACAGCATCCAAATAGGCATAAAAGTAGTGGCTGCGTACCGAACAATTTGAACTGCTTATCAGGCAAGTTCAAACAAGCAGACGAGAGAATTACTGCTCTCACCAGTATCCACGTGTTGAGTCAGTTACCCGATCTCCAGACGCCGTCGAGGCAGAAAGGCAGGGATAGTTCAGACACACGTGGGATGATAAACAAAGGAGGGCAGAGGACGTATGGCCCAAAACCTACGCGTTTCGACTTACACAGACTTCGTCAGAGGGTGGTTTTTATCAATAAAGTGGACTGTTTGTTTAAGAAGCCTGTGGAATGCATCCTCTCTGTGGAAGTCTACATTTGTTCAACTTGGATTGCACTGCAGCAGATTAGAGTTGTGGTAGTGAGTGCCGTTCTTTTGGACTATATTAATCTTACTTCTGTAAGCAGAGTTTGATAAAGTACATACAGTCTGACGGTCCAAAGATTAGGAATTGAAGATCCAGTTAGACAAAAACACATGCAGCACCAGACTGCTATATAGCTGTCGCTGCTCCTCTCTTTAATAGCTGCTCCAGGATGGGAAACAAATCTAAAATATAGAAGGAAGAGGGCGCTTCATGGTGCAGAACAACAAGTTTGTTAGAGTAGCAGAGTAAAAGTACAAACATACCAGAGGTAGTGGAACCAATAAAAATTTATTCAACTGAGCGTGGTTATTGTTACACGAGTTCCGAATAGAGATGCAGTTCGGTGTCCCAAACTGTGCACACAGAGGCTCGGTAAACAACACGTGGAGAAGAGTATTAGTAAAACACGGGCGCTGATGGCTTTTTATTTGTCTCTCTCTTTTTATGCATATTATTGAGAATGAGTGTCATCAAACCTTATTGAAGCAAGTGTATCCTGAAGTACAAATAAGGATTTATAAGACTATATCCTGAATAGCTTTATCTAGGCGCACACCTGGTTTTTCTACACACAGTTTACTATTTGGGGACCTTTCACACCAGCGGACCTCACCCGGGATTTTGCAGCCCCGATAATTCACTTTATTAGTAAAGGATAAGCATAACTAAACAATATTTGGACAGAACGGTGATTACTACTGGAGATTTGCGCTAAGTCCCTGATTTTCTGAACTAATATATATAAATAAATAAATATATATATGTTGGGAGGGTTACATATATTTCTGATGTTTACTATTTTTAAGATGACTCTTGCAATTGCTTAGTCATTAGTGACCCTGATGGTACATTATAGGTTAATATAATTTTGTTTTGTACATTAGATCCAGCAACTTTATCTAAAATTGAACTTCTTGTAAGTACAGAAAGCCTTTCTACAACACTACCGCGTACTGCATTCTACATCCTGAAAATTCTTCAAGTAAAAAAAACAAGGGGTTACCAAAGAAGCTGGAGGGTGAGGGGGATAAAAATAGCCACAGTCAAAAGATTACATCTTACATTATATTTCATTATATAAATAGATTGATTGCAAAACATATATCTTATACATTGCTGTGGCCTGGATATGACACAGTGAGAAGCTTAGTTGGAGGTGCATTGCATATGCAGTGCACTATGCTGTGTTTCACAGAATTAAACCTAATATTAATTGAAGCTCACCAGAATGTGTTGAGAATAAATTTGCGTTTCTCTACTATTCCTGAGTACTCTTATTAAATACTATTTCATGCATACCTTGAGGCCCAGTCACACCTTAAATTAACATGAAAATAACCAATACTTTAGAAACATTTAATGATACATTTATCAGCTTGCTTTTAATGTTTTCTTCTATAATAAAATGAAGCCGTCTGTATTTTTTATGTTTTTTAGGTATTTGTATTACTGTTTTAGAATGTGATAGTTGGAGTAAGGCACAATTGTTATTTGTCCTTTTTGTATGCATTAAAAAAGGAGTGTATACCAAGTCTTTTTTTATAGGCATGCTGACAACATAATAAGCTTCATGATAAAATATTGGTCCTGAGCTTCCCCCATTATTGGCACTGGGCTTGTCTACATTTTTGTAATTTTGGATACCACTTGCAAAACTCTGAGAAGTGGTAGAGCTTCCAATGCTGAGAAATAAGATATCCAGAAGAAACCTGATCTTTATTTGGATGTTCTCCCTGTATCATTGGGTACATACACCCCTCACAAGCAGGGTTAGAGGACTGACTAGGGAGAGGATACTTTTAGTTTTCAAAATCCAGATTCTCAAAAGGCTTTGGAAAGGAATTCAGAAATTCCTTATATGTTTGACATCATACCTGTGTGTTTTGGTATGGTGAGGCTTTACCCATATGGTATTTTATTGTTTGTCATTGCCCATTTTGTACCACAGGTACTTCAACTATAGAGTTGCATTTCCAATTTTGCATTTATTTAATCATATTTATAGCTTTAATTTAAACATGGTGTTTGTGTGTGAGCGATTTATTGGTAATGCAAATGTAGTAATATTGTTGTGATTAATATTATAAAAATATTTACAAATAGCACAATGCATAAGCAGCATTTGTATTCCTTTAGTGAAGCATTTGGGGGGATAAAGGGCACAGCAACCCTGAAAGTTTAGGTTTTTGCATCACCATATTAACAAGACCCCTCCCACAAGGAAGCTCTCTATAAAGGACCTCACCCAATTCATCCCTAACTTTGATATATCCCTGGAGTGTGCAGGGACTTAAAACATTTAGAACAGATAAAAGACCGTAAAAATGTATGCTATCGTTTCCGGAACTTAGTAGTAAATTTAACCTTCCGGCCTCCGAAACATACTGATATTTACAAATTAAGTATTGGGTCACTAGTTCAGCGAAAACCCCAGGCGCATTATTGACACCCCCCACAATTTTTGTTTTGTCTATTTACGTTGAAGGGCATCAGAAGTGCTATTTCATTCTGGTACCGTTTTCTGATAACCCTTTCTTCCTCAACCAAGTGCCTTTTTATCTCTAGGCATAACCCTCCCCACACAACAGTGTGTGAAGAACTCAGTCCAGACGTTTTGTATGTTAAAGTGTACAAGTCACATGGAGATGTTTATCATATTGCTCAACAGACTCACCCTGGTAAAGTTCCACAGGAGGTGGTTTTCCAGTTTGAGGTAGTGTTGGCTGGGATGTGGGTTAGAGGACATATTTCATATCTTCTGGAACTGTTCTTGGATTCAGAAATATATGCTCTTGCCTTGCGAGTTTTGAAGTGTGATGTTTCTTTAACCTCCAGGGTAGCCTTCCTCCACTAATTTCTCTCCTCCATTTCCAGAGATAGACACTATTTGCTAGGCCACATGTTCATTGCATCCCGGGCAGCTATAGAGCAAAAAAGGAAGGATCCCGATCCTCAATCCCTTGCCAAGATCATTGCTAAAATTATCTTTAACTGTAACATGGAGACTTTTGATGTACCCTACAAATCCTCAGAAACCTCTCCATTGTTCAAGTGGCTGGCATGGTCTTACTAGAATACAATCTCTTACAGCTCCTTTGATCTCTTCAGACACTCTTACTTAGCTGCCTCTGAATCACCAAATCATTTTCTTGAGCTAGAATAGTACCAATAGTACAAACTCCAAGGCAAAGGCTATAGTAGTCTTATAATAATACATTACTGCATATGGAAATTACTCCTAAGATGTTTATAAATCCTTTTTGATATATGGCTTGCAATGTGTACCTTCCTTTTTCCGCTTTTTTTCTTTTTGTATAACCTATTTCTTGTAACTTTTAATAAGAATTTATTGATGTAGTATTTTGTACCAGGTAGTCCTATTTTCAATTTATTTGTATATTATTACTATATTATGAGTTTATACTGAAGTATTTTTTTTTTAACAAAATACAAACTCTCTATTACTATATAGTATATAACATATATTGTTTTATTATACATATACATGCTTTTGAAGCACCGATTAACATCTCCATGAATCAAATTACATTTCTTGGTTTACTTTAACAAGTTTGGATGCAATGCTGTTAGTTGTAGGATGCTTGTCACTGCCAGTTGTTGTCATTCGTGTGAGTTAGATTGGAAGAGACTAACTCCAGGTTACGCACATTCCCCCACAATTGATAGTGAGCAGCTATTTGCTGCTCAATGGCCTGGCAGAGAGTGTTCTCCCCATTTACTCATGTTCCTGCAGAGCTCTATTGCAAAACAACAACCTGTTTAGCAATATTTGATGTTGTCAGAAAAAACTATTTTAGTTAGAATAGAAAATACAGCAAAAAAGATGAGAACTTTCTTTATTTTGTCTTTGACTTTGCACAGGTTAGGTTCTCATTAGTATTTAAGTCAACGTTGATAAGAATATCTGCAAAGTAGTGTTACATGTTACATGTTTACTTTGTCTTCATGATCTAAAAAAAGGAATGTTATAAGCCCTGCTATGCAAAATGTAATAAACTACCTTATGGGCAGCTCAGAGCCTAATTGTAGGATATAAGGTTCATTCCCAGCCCACCACCTTCACCACAATCTTAAAAAATTTACCCAAGCACACTATCTGCAGGTGCAGGCATATTCCCTTACTAGATTGCTATTCTGCTACTACTTTTACTGTTTTATTTTGTTATCTGTTCAAATGTAATCTCTATGAGGCTGATTTGGAGTTTTAGAGTAAGTGGAAATATGTGGAAATATATTCCTGGGGAAAAAATGTAAACTATGAAAACTGAAATATGCTTTATACAGATGGTTCCATAAATAATCTGAAATATAAGCGTCTTGTACAATGAATGGGGTTCCATGCGCCGCTGTGAACTGCCATTTTTGACATACATCCAGCCAACAATTGGCTGTGCGAAATTTTAGAAAATGGCCCCATTCCAAAATTCTTTGTGATAACAGGAAAAGTTTGTGCAGGGGAGGGGATGTAGTTTAGGGTTAGGCTGCGGGGAGGGAGCCTATAAGGGGAGACTTAGGGATAGGCTGCTTGGAGGTGATGGAGCCTAGAAGGGAAGCTTTAGGGTTAGGCTGCGTGGAGGGGATGGAGCCTAGAAGGAGTTGGGGAGATAGAGAGCAAGGCTTACCTGCTGTGGCATGGGGAGGAAGTTTGTCTTCACAAATGGAGTATCAAAAACCGCCTCTCGAAAAATGGCTGTTCTCAGCGGGAAACCACACCCCAATGAATGGATATTGGTATTGTGTATCTTACTTGTAAAATGTAATGAATATGGTGCAGATTTGATTCAATATATTAGTATGATTCCCCAATAACGTCTTCTTTCCTCTTTTAGTAACCCTGGACCGGATTCACAACACAGCATTTTTTTCTTACGTGCCAAGTTATCAGTTTTTAGCTACTACACATGCGTAGTAACCTTTTTAAGCTATCTACGTAGCTTTTTGTTACTCAGATTGCATACATACATGCCCGGATTCACACCCCCGGATGTATTGCACATATGTCCGTAATTTACCGATAAGTTACTACGCATGCGTTGCAACTATTTTATGTAATCTATGTATCCTTTTGTTACGTAGATTGTCTTTAAGACCGCATGTACACAATCTACATAAAAAAGCGCTACATACATAGATAGTAGCTAAAAACGGATAACTAGGCACGTAAGGAAAAAATGAGGTGTTGTGAATCCGGTCCCGTCTTCTTTCCGATGTATTTTTGTTTGTATGCTGGCTTAGATTTGAGAGGTGATGTGTCTTAGCCCAACTCTAAATTACAGTTGAAAATACTGCTCAGTATTTGTGTGCAATAAGCAAAAATGTATTTTTCTTACATGCAAAGAATAAAATTCACTTGCTTCTCTCAGAAATTCAACATGTTTTTCCACTATTCTGCTCTCAATTCTCTCTTGAACGCTGGATCGACTCCTATATGCCTTTTTTGCTATTGTTTCTGTTTTATTTGAAGTCTAATTTAAAATCTTGGAAGAAACATTAGCATGAACATGAATGGGAAGATATATGTGTAAGCAACTTAAATATAGGATAGGATTTTGTACATTAATTACATAATAGACACCTGTCATCTGAAATTTCTAAGAAAGTAATATTAAATTAGGGCCCTAATTCAGAGTTTGAAAATAAGAGAGGAAAGTTACACCTGGGAAAAACTATGTTCATTGCAAGGGAGTCAAATTTCATCTGTTGCAAACAGTATTATAGTTGAATGGTGAAAGTTCCCAGCCCAGGTCTACATAACAGTGTAAAAGTGAAGCTGGTCAGTATGTGTGTGCAATAAGGAAAAGCAAAGTATTCCCCCTGCATGCATAGAATAACATTTATTTGACTCCCCTGAAATCAACATGGTTTTGCCCAGGTGTAACTTTCCTCTCTTATTTTCAAACTCTGAATTAGGGTTCTAGGTTAGTAAATAAATTCATATAACACTGCATTAGTTAATGTCACATTTTATTAGCTATTATTTGTTTCCTTACACTTGTGGATTGTGATACGCAACCAGCCAAACTTTCGTAATGTGTGCTGACGCATTATTACTATTTTTGTAGCTATTGTAGATGCTCCGGGGGTTGGGCGTCTGTAAATGTGCTTAAACGATTCCATAATGTCAACTGAGAAGTAGGAGTAAATTTTGTACACATCCTTACTGTACTTTGGCCCCTGATCACATCTTTAATCACTATGCTGTACGTATAGTTGACATAATTCTGAGAATCTTGCTCATTTGAATGTGCTTGTTTTCTGAACATGTACATTGAGAAATGATGCAAAAATAGGCTACCTATTCACTATTCCCCACTGTATTCACCTTTCTTTATGTATAGTTTTACCCATCCCCACGTTTTACAACTGTGACATTTTCCTTGTATCCATATGTATCTAGGTCAATGCATTTGTCTGCATATCTCTTTGTTTACATGTCATTGCTACTGCTATATGTTTGTTTATCTGATTTGTAGATGTTATGCATTTATTTCTGATAGGTCTCTGGATTTGTAAGTGCAATGCCACTATTAACATTCACAAATAATAATAAAACATCATAATAATAAAACATCAGATTTATGTTTTCATAATTTCGTTCACACAAACTCTTCTATGTGACAAATACTTATTGGGTAATATTAGCCTGTAGATATACTGCATAGTTACCAATCATTTTAATAAGTGTGGTGTGATTTACATGTAATATAATATGAATGCAAACCCTTTGTATACTATTATTAGTTTAATAGTTCCTCTATCCTACTCAGAAGTAAGTGTGGGTGAGAACATATCCAGTGATCATCAAGCAGTATGGTTTAGTATAATGACTGGGAGAGAAGCGTGCCACACGAAAACGAGGGTGCTAGACTTTAGGAAGGCAGATTTTGTAGAAATGGGGAAATGTGCAAGTGATTCTTTGGCAGAGTGGAGGCACATAAAAGGAGTAAAGGAGCAGTGGGGAAATTTAAAAAAAAGCATTATTAACAGCAACAGACCTTTGTATAAGAATGGTTAGAAAAAACCCCAGAAAAAGAAAGCCAATGTGGTTTACAAAAGAGGTAGCAACTACAGTGAAAGCAAAAAAGATGGCCTTTCGGAATTATAAGCAATCTCACAGTAATGATGACACGGAGGTGTATTTTACAAAGCAGAAGGAGGCTAAAAAGGTTATCAGAGCAGCAAAGGCACAAACTGAAGAAAAACTGGCCCACTTGGTACAAAAAGGGGACAAAAGCTTTTTTAGGTATATAAATGAAAGGCGAAAAACAAAGGAGGGTATCGTAAGGCTCAAAACAGCAAGTGGAATTCTTATTGAGAGTGAAAGGGCTATGGCAGAT
>WWET01000130.1:613349-637566 GCA_011038615.1 Limnodynastes dumerilii | reverse complement strand
TAATATATTATTTGACAGGTTTAATATAGTTGCAGCATATTATGTATAGTTTTACCATTTTAAACATCTATTGTTAAAGTAAACAAAATGCAATGCAAATTTTAGATTTAGATCGAAATAAAAATATAAAACAAAACCTATTCATTTTTAGCTATTTAAAATGTTTGCTCTGTAAAATAAGCAGGACATTGAAGCAAATACTTCCAGACACAGTAGTCAATAGCTTACGTATAATTTATTAGAGGAAGTTGTTCATAATGGTTATTACAGTGGAAAACTCTTGTAACTTGAAACTTTGAACCATAATGTCAGATATATGTGGATATTCTTGTATATCATTTTATTATTATCTAGTTACATGCTGCCGATCGTGGTGGTGTGTATTTGTTAACATTTCGTTACCTGCCTCCCATTGCTGTCCGTGGCTTCACTGCTTGAACGGTTTTCATGTCTTCCAATAAGCTTGGAGACGTATCCAATTACGGAAGCTGATTGGGTGATTAATCTTGTAAATAGCTGGCTCCTATACTATGTGATTCTTGTTTGCCTTGTGCCTTCTTGTCTTTCCTGCTGTTGTTTGGCTCTTACCTTCTGTGCTTCTTCCAATTATCTCCAATCCTCTCCTGCCATTCCTTCCCATTCCTCTCCTACTTGTGTACTCCTCATCATGTGCTAGTGTGTGCAGCGGGTGGAGCTCACTTTGCTAGTTATCTTGGCATCCCATGCGTTGTTTCTTTCTATATTCTGTGTGCACGTAGTATTTTATCTACTGTCACTTTACTTTCTAAGTTATTCCATCTGATTTTTGCTGTGTGCTCTGAGTTTCTCCATACTACTCGCACAGTGTATTCTAAGTTTACTAACTTATATTTAACTTTCTCAGCCTCAGTGAGTATACTGGGGGTTACCATTGAACAGTGTATGCACACGCCTTGTCTTATTCTTAGTCAGGATCTGTATTCTGTGCTTCATTGCAAGTTTTCCCTAGATATCCCTATTCTCTCAGTTCTGTCCCCTCTATCTCTGTGTGCAGCTTAAAATATCTGTGCTATGCTACACCAGTAGCCTGGTGTCCTGGATCCTGTGTGCTATTCAGGATGTTTTTGTTTTTATTATTATTATTATTATTATTATTATTATGTCTGCAGCACTGTACAAATTACAACAAAATACAACAAAATGCAGTACAGACATACAGAGTAGGGATGGACAGCATAGTACATAATAAAATACAATATAAATATAAAAATATTGTTACACGCTGTCAGAGTAACTCTGACAGCATTTAACCTTGTGTCTTACTTGATGGTCTTTAGGACTTAGCATCCCTGTCTGCACTGTTGCTGGGGGTGTGTCTCTGATTGGCGGCAGGATGTTTAAATAGTTTTCCCCATGTGTTTCTCACCGCCAGTAATAGCGACTGGTTTCCTGCGTCTAGCCTGCTGTTTGAATCGTATGCCTTGTGCTTCTGTTGGTGTCTGCTGTTCTCCCATTGCCTTTGTTACCCTTACCTTCTCCCGGTCTTCATGGTGTCCTGTTTGTCAGCCTGTGTGTTGCACGCACTGGCGGTGTCTCACTTCGGTGAGGGCCATCAGCCTTGCTTTCTGTCTCTCGGTGTTTCTGAGTCACGGTTATCTAACTCCAGCCCCCTTCTGTGTTTGTCATCTGCCAGAGTGTGAGTGCTGTGTGTAGAGCTTACTCAAGCAGCTCTCAGTATTTCTAGCCTCATTCTGTGTTTGTCATCTGCCAGAGTGTGTGCGCAGTGTTTAGAGTTCACTCCTACTTTGAGTTACACCCTCATGCCTCTTATACTGAAAAGCAACACGTAGGACTGATTATATCGTTGCTACAAGGGGATCCATAACTACATTTGGCCTATCATCAGACGATCCTGCCCGTCTCACCGTGGACGCCTTCTTTAAAGCCCTCGGTCTGCTCTATGATGACCCTGATCACACCGCCACCGCAGAATGTCAGCTTCGCTCCCTACGTCAAGGTCGTTGAACAGCCGAAGAATACTGTGCCGAATTCCGCAGATGGGCAGTCAACTGTCAATGGAACGATCCCGCTCTGTGCTGCCAGTTTCGGGTCGGCCTCTCTGAGGCCGTGAAAGATGCCCTGGTACAATTTCCTCCTGCAGAATCATTAGAGGACCTTATGGGTTTGACCATCAAAGTGTATAGACGTCTCAAGGAGCGGAAAGTGGAGAGAGACTCCGTTTTGAGTTTCTCTATGGCAGATGTCGCCCGTCGATGAACCTATGCAAATTTCCTTCTCACCGCTCAGGAGAAGTTACGTCGACGAACCATGGGGCTATGTCTTTACTGCGGCGGCAAGGAACATAGAGCAGACAAATGTCCTAAGAAGTTTCAGCAGGCGGGAAAAGCCTAACCCCATCTGATTTGGAAGGGGTCTGTTTGGGGTTATCTCTTATTTCTTCCAGAAATGTATTAGTAATCTCAGTATGCCTGCATTTATCCTCAAGCATCCATCTGTATACAGCTTTCATCGATAGTGGTGTGACAGGAAATTTCATGGACATTAAATTCGCTGAATCCTTAGGAATCCGTACGCAAGCATTTGATCCCAGCATTATGGCCTGTGAGTTAGATGGAAGACCTTTGACTGGGGGGGTCATCAGTCATAAAATATACCCTCTTCAAATGTCAATTGGACTGTCATTCTGAAGAAATTGAATTCTTGTTGATCTTTTGTTCCAATGCTGGACTTATTCTGTGTCACCCATGGCTCAATAAACATAATCCCCTAATAGACTGGAGAAAAGGGGATACTTTGAAGTGTGATGATGCATGCGCTGAATCTTGCCTTTCTGTACCCATTTGTTCTCTGACTTAAGAACCCTGTGGTCTACCTACACAGTAGGCAAACTTTAAGGACGTCGGGCCGGAGTCAGAGTTCTGTGAAAAGTGCTACTGCGCATGCGCAGTAATTTTGGAACGTAATCTACCGCGTGTACGCAATCTACGTTGCAAGAAGTAATGTAGATTACGTTCCAAAATTACTGCGCAGTAGCACTTTTTCGCAAAACTCCGGCCTCCATTGCACTGCGGCCGGAGCTCTGAATCCGGCCCGTCTTCTCTAAGAAAAGCACAGACCATATGACGGCGCCATTGATCTCATTCCTGATGCTAAACTCCCCAAAAGTCGTCTATTCTCACTATCCAAGCCAGAAGCACAAGCCATGGATGATTATATCAAAGAAAATTTGCAGAAAGGATTTATACGACCTTCTAAATCCCCAGTGGGAGCTGGATTTTCTTTGTTAAAAAAAAAAGATGGGTCACTCTGACCTTGTATTGATTATCAGGGCCTTAGTCAGATAACCGTACAAACTTCATATCCTTTGCCATTAATCGCTGATCTGTTTTACAAACTGAAGAATGCTGTTATATTCTCCAAAATCGACCTGCGGGGGCTTATAACCTCATACTTATCCGGGAAGGTGACAAATGGAAAACGGCATTTAATACACATTCAGGACGCTACAAGTATTTAGTAATGCCATTTGGACTGTGTAATACACCAGCAGTGTTTCAATACTTAATAAATTATGTTCTCCATGACTTTCTTGACAAATTTGTTGTGGTGTACCTTGATGATATTAGTATCTATTCCTCTTCACTGGAAGAACACCGAGACCAAGTACGCCAAGTGTTATCCAAGCTACGGGAGAATTAACTATTTGCAAAACTTGAAAAATGTGAATTTGAAACAGACATAGGGGTAGATCCAGAACAACGTCCGCGAGCGTAAATTCGCCGCTAGCGTAAATTCACACTTTAGTACTTACTGCGCATGCGCACGGCAGATGTTACGCGACGTAAGACATAGCATAAGGGGCAGTCACGTATCTGTAGCGTATCAACTTACGACGGGGCGTGCCAGCCATATGCCACTAGTATTTACGATTCGAAGGCGGGGTGAAGCATTTAAATTGTACAGTATGGGCGTGCTTAGCAGCGTAGCTACATGTCTGAAGTCCCTTCGCTAGTGGTTACGCGGCGTAAAGTTAAGGTAGGGTATGGAAAGCGCAAGGCCGTTCTCCCATTGCCTTTGTTACCCTTACCTTCTCCCGGTCCTCGTGGTGTCCTGTTTGTCAGCGTGTGTGTTGCGCGCACTGGCGGTGTCTGACTTTGCTGAGGGCCGTCAGCCTCGCTCTCTATCTCTCGGTGTTTCTGAGTCGCGGTTATCTCACTCCAGCCCCATTCTGTGTTTGTCAGCTGCCAGAGTATGTGTGCTGTGTGTAGAGCTTACCCCAGCAGCTCTCAGTATTTCTAGCCTCATTCTGTGTTTGTCATCTGCCAGAGTGTGTGTGCAGTGTTTAGAGTTCACTCCAGCAACTCTGTTTATCCAGCTCCATTCTCTATTTATCATCTGCCAGATTTATCATCTGCCAGAGTGCGTGTGCTGTGTGTAGAGCTTATTCCAGCAACTCTTAGTCTGTCCAGCCCCATTCTGTGTTTGTCATCTGCCAGAGTGTGCATGCTGTGTTTAGAGTACACCCCAGCAACTCTCAGTACATCCATCTCCATTCTGTGTTTGTCAACTGCCAGTGTGTGTGTGCAGTGTTTGGAGTTTACCCCAGTAGCTCCCCACTCTCCAGCTACATTCCCTGCTCCCCTGTGAGGGTCTCTCTTTCTCAGGGCTTAATATTAAGATAGGCCAGTCCTTCCTGATAGGCTCTTCGGCCTCTCACCCTGTACCTGTTACGTACCTCTGGTCTCTGCCCTGTCAGTGCACTTACTGTATGTCTGGCCCTACCCAGAGCATACCTATAGGGAGGTCAACTCCATCCTGTTTGTCAGTAGTCTCCCTCATCCTCCTTATCACTCATCTCTGGTTTCCACTATATCAGTCCGTGTGTTGTACACCTGGGTTCCTGCTCCTGTTAGCGGATTGCCAAGTAACTCCAGGGACTGTCACCGGGGGCCGCGACCTGCTGGGTCCTTGCAGCCCAGACTATCCTCTCCATTAAAGGCTCTAGCGAAGACCAGATCCCAGCTAGACTCCTGAAGTAAGCACAGAACGCAAGGTAAAATGTGAGGTGTCAAGCATTGAGAGCTTGAAAAGGAGCAACCAGCTGAGGATGGGATTAAAGAGTAGCAGAGAGGGACAAGAGGGTACAAAGTGGGGGGGGAATGGTCGATGAGGGAACAACACTAGGATGGAGGGCCCTGCTCACGTGAGCTAAAACTAAGTGGGAGGGGTTTACTTACAGAAGACATAAGGAAGGGAAGGAAGTGGACTGCTGGTGTGAGCGAAGGAGAGGGGAAGGAAGGAAAAGAAGGGATAGATGTAGGATGCAGTGAGGATGTTAAGTGGAGGAGGGGTAGGCTAGCCTGAACAGGTGCATTTTGAGTGAGCGCTTGAAGACCTGCAATGTGGGGGAGAGTCTGACTGAAGAAAGGAGGTCATTCTAGTGCAGAGGTGCAGCACGGGAGAAGTCTTGGATATGGGTATGAGATGTGGTGATCAGTAAGGAGGTCAGACAGCGCTGGTTAGAGAACAGAAAGGGTGGAAGGGGTATGCATGTTGATGAGGGAATAGAGGTAGGGGGCAGTGGTTGAGTAGATGTCCTTAAAGGTGAGAGTAAGGAGTTTAAAGAGAGGTCTAAACCGGGCAGGAAGCCAGTGGAGGGTTTGACATAAAGGAAAGGCCGAGGTAGAGCGGCATGAGAGGAAGATGAGCCTGGAAGCAGCATTGAATATAGATTGAAGGGGGGCAAGACGGGTGAGCGGGAGACCTACGAGGAGGAGGTTACAGTATTTGAGGCGTGATATGACTAGAGAGTCGATGAGGGTTTTAATAGCTTCATTGGTGAGGAAGGGACGGATGCGTGCAATGTTGCCTAGGTAGAAATGACAAGAATGAGAGAGGACACGAATGTGTGGTATAAAGGAAAGTAAGGAGTTAAGGATGACACCTAGGCAGCAAACTTGAGGAGACAGAGGTATCACCAATGATTATGGTGAAGAAGGGGGGGATCCTAGGGGGAGAAAAAACAATAATTACTGTTTTGTCCATACTCAGCTTGAGGAAGCGTTTGGCCATCCATGTGGATAGGGACATAAGGCACTCGGAAATTTTAGACAGAAGAGGGATTGAGGTCAGGGGAGGAGAGGTAAATTTGAGTGTCATCAGCGAAGTGGTAGTAGTTGAAACCAAAGGTGCTGATAAGGTTACCCAGCAAGGAGGTGTAGAGGGAGAAGAGTAGCGGACCAAGGACTGGGGGACACCAACAGGGAGTGGAGAGCAGGGGTAGGATGAGCTAGGTGTGGAAACAGAGAATAGTTAGTGTCATCTACCGAGGGAGCCATGAATGCTGCACTATGCTTCTCTGCCATGTGGAGCAATGCCTAGAAGCTGTGTTAATTGTCCAGAATGTCTTTGGTATGTCTGTGGTGTGGTAATGTTTAAACGGCAGAAACGGCGTTTGACTCAAGTCCTAAAGCCGTACTATAACCTTTACTTTGGATGCAAAGTCGGTGACCAAGGGTGGACCTCTCATGTTTGCTGCCTTACTGTTCACATGATTTGGAAGGAACAGAAAGACCATTGCAATCCCCATTCCGAGAACGGCCGTACTGACCTCGGGCAGCTGTAAGGCGCCCGTAGGTCTGGATCTGACCCATAGTCTCCAAAATATGGCATTCAGGAAAACAGGGCATTTCCCCTGAACTGTTACGTGTGGATAGTGGATTTGTACCCAGGATCCTACCTTAAGTATCCCTCACACAACTCATGTCTATTCACATCCACCATGGATTTCTCCTACGCATGGTGGATGTCCTGGCCCTTTTTGTAGAGGCTGAATTGCACACGGAATAGAGCATCGGGCGGCTGCGATCTATTGTGGAAATATGGGTACAGAATTGATTGATTCTGGATCAGGCCCTCTGTCCGTGTTTTAAATAAAATTCTATACTTTATTTTTTCCTTCCAACGTGATATTTATTTTGCTGCGTTCCATGCATTCGATTACATTTTTTCTTTTTTTATTACCCATTTTCTTATGTCTGTGCTATTTGACTATATTGTAGCTCTGACACTTGTCTGTCACATCTGCCTTTTCGATAGTACAGTGTTCCTCCACAAGTGCAGAAATAACTATGGCTTTTCTCAATTGTATTAGAGATTGGGAAGCTTTTAACACAAATTAATATGGATAGAAAATTTATTTAGAAATGTATATTCTTTTCTGTGTGATGTTTATGTTTGTTATGTTATGTTTTTTGTAAGCTTACACAGGCAGACCCTCAGGGTAAATGCCAACATCTTACAGTACATATCTTTATATAACCAAATTAGAAATTTGGGTCCTGATATGTAACCTGTCATAATAATACGCAGATCTTTGTCAACCTCTCAGAGATGATCTGTTGCTGTTGGTATACATCCCCATGCTCTCTTTTTCACCTATTGCAAAACAGTATGATATGAACTTAAAAATCTCTATCTAGCTAGACGATAGAAGAGACGAATGAATAAAAATGTTATCTCCTGTTTAGAAGAAACAGACATCCACAAAATATATCAGTACTTGGACTACCAACAATTACAATTACACTGGATCAGATCCTAATATACACTAAGGTGGCATTTTCTGATAAATAGGATTGAAAAATGGCCCCATTTAGTTCTGTGGTGCTTGCACAGGAATCGCAGTACCAGGATGTACCTGATCCCTCATGGAACTAAATCTTAGATTGGAGCATTGGAGCAGTACAGAGCAGGAAGCGCTTCCGCTTTGTTGGTGGGCCGGGGGAGAGGAGATGTTAATTGTACATTAATAGTGGCTTCAGCCCTTATGTACAATTCACATTTTTGCCCTGCAATACAAGAGCATGCTGTGCCTTTTAGGACTAGATGCCACAGCATGCTAAGGATTAATTGGTTGCCGCAGCAGCCATTTCAAGTATTGCAGTTTATTTCTTTTTGTTAAATTAGTTTAGAAAATATTTTATGAAATCGTCTCCAGTGATGTTTGGCGATTTTTAAAGGTCTCATTTGCCGCGATTACATGCTAAATTGTGGCAAATAAACCCTTTAAAAATCGTCATACATCGCTGGAGATTATAAATCGCTGGGGGACATCGGCCCTTAGTTAAATACATTAGTAAAAAAAATTGCAGACAAACTCCAGCGAGTAAATGAGGCCCTTTGTGTATTGATCATATTAAAAGCTGTCCTGTGTGTATGAAATTATTTTTTAAGGATTTCAGGAGTACATAATGATTGGAGGCTTAGGGGCTGACCAAAGTTTGGGAGTTATTGCAAAACAAGTAATTGCTGTAATCCTGGGCAAAACCATGTTCAACTGTGAGGGAAGGCAGATTTAAACTATGAAAACAGAATTACAGTTCAGAGTTAAGAGTTTAGAGTTAAGGCTTTTCGAGCTCGGCTCTAATTTACAGATTTAGCTATGCAGTAATTGAGTTTTATATGCAAAAGTAAAGTATTTTCCCTTCATGCAAAGGAATGAAAATGAATTAGCACCCCTTACTTTGCAAAAGGGTTTATCTGAGCTTTACACTTGCATCTGTTTTGTCCTTATTACTAAACTCTGGTTCAGCCCCTTTGAATTGCAATGTTGCTATATTTACATTTTTCTCAAATGTTGAAACTTGAAAAAGGTGGAGAGGACAAAACAATCAATCAATCAATCAATAATAGCTTTCTTTGCTGATCTTGACAAATATTTCTGTTTCCTGATACTAGTAGTTAAAGATGGACTTCAAAAATAAAAAGTGCTTTGCTTGCAACAGTAGGCGTGATTGCAAGAGTGGCATCCTTTGTAAAATAATACTACACTTCTATAATTATAACTAGACCATATGTCCAGAATTTCTATCATCCAACTTGAGAATGTATAAAAGCTGCTGTTTGAACTTTTTGTGTGTTCAGCAACATTTATGACAGATGTCAGAATAGGATTGTCAATAACTACTAAGTAAATCACAGAAAGGAATGCTTGCATGCTCGCAGCCTAGTATGACAACGACATGGTTTTTATAGCTCTACTGCAACAATGAGACCTTGTTGTGTGTGTCTGTGTGTGTGTGCTATACGCATTGAAACTTGGAGAACATACAAACTCTCAACCCGGTGGGAGTCCCCGCTGCGAATGCTATCTTTTTGAAGTAGAGAGAGCTGATAACTCATTTACGTTTGTCTCTATTTCGAAAAGGCAGCCTTTTGTAATTTTTCTTTTAGAATGGGTAAGTATGCCAATTTGCATACTTACCCATTCATTTTTTGAAAGCTACCCGCCAGACCCGCCGCAGACCACACCAGAGAGGTGAGTAACCTCTCTGGGGACTTTTAGGGTTAGGCACTGGGTAAGGGAATGGCAGGGTAAGGGTTAGGGAAAGGATTAGGGTAAGGTTTGGGAATATATTGATACTGACCGCTTGTCTCTTATCTGGCCTGTTTACTCCTATAACTGATATCTGTAAGAGAAGCTTCAATATTAATGCTCCTACATAATGAATGCAGGCATTTCAGAAATGAAGGATTATCAGTATTGTCAATACTGTGTTGCCTGCTTGTCTGAAATGCCTGTTTTAGGTTATACAGGCAAATCTGACTGAGCGCTGATAGCAGGCCCTACTGTGGAGATGATAGCGACTGGGGGGTCACCATTTGTTTTCAGGGCAGTAAGGGGCCATCTTTTTGGTTTATGCCTTGGGTCATATCTGCCTTAGACAGGGATCAGATGTATGTCTTAATTTCCTTTTATCTTTATTGGCTTTGAGAATTATGCCCTGTAACAAAGTAACAAGTTGGCTGTAGGCTGCTCAATACCACCTATTATAGTAGACCATAAAATATAACAACACAGTCTTTTATACTTTATGATCCAACTGTATTCAGTGCGGAATATCTGTTTCACATAGTACTATGTGCTGCAAACATTAAGGAAAATACAGAACCATCAAAGCTTTTACATAAAATAAAAATCTGAATCTAAATTATATAAATCTGTGCCTCTTACTGGTTCATACAGGGAGGTGGTTTTCCATCACTTTTGGAATGTATTCATGAACAATTAAGGTTGCGGTCAACCAATTTATTCTCCGAGTTGTATTATACGGTAATTTCTGCACTACTTACACAACTTAGTGACTTCTTCAAGTGAAATACACTTTATACACTCACTCATTATATGGCTTTGAGAACATGACAAATTAACTGTTGTTAACTGTGTGTGAATTTGAACAGTGATTGATTGCACTCAAATATATTTAGGCTATGTGGTTTGTATAAACTTCAATAATTTGTCCACTATTATTTATTTATTTATTGTTTAAATTTTCCTTTTATTCTTATAGGATGATGAAGTTGTCCTGCAGTGTGTAGCCAACATACATAAGGAGCAGAGGAAATTTTGCTTGGCAGCTGAAGGACTAGGGAATCGACTTTGTTTCCTGGAACCAACCTCAGAAGCCAAAGTAAGAAAAGTTTGTTCAATGTGCTGTCCTTGTGAACACAAAACATTTCTTAAACCAGGCCTACAACATACAATATCTATGAAATAATTTTGATCATTAATTCTCCATAGTATGAATCATAGATTTGGAAAAATGTGTTGACTATAAATTACATTTTTTGTGCATAATAATTAGAGAAAACAGCCAAAAGGAACTGTGACATGAGTCTGGGCAGAATATAAAAGCACCAGTGCACAAATATCCATAATTCCTAGTAATTAAACTTGTACCTAGTAGATTTTGTACTCATCTACTTCTCGAATAATAACTACATGTGCATTTGCAAATGAGGACTACATTTCATTTGTCAAAATAAGTGTCTATTATTAATAGAAATGCTTGCATTTCTCTAACTGATGTCATTATAGAAATTTAAAGACACTAAACTTGTTTGTGTTCTGGATCAATTTTTGCTAAAATCATAAGGTGCAGTCAGGAAAGCTATGCACACACTGAAGTGCTCAGATAAGATGTATAATTCATAGTTCAAACTCAGGCAAACTTTGACTGATCCACAGACAAAGTTACAGCACATAAAGATCACATTACATCCTCATTGAATCCTATAGCTATCCCTTCTTTTCCTTCCTTCCCCCTCTTCTCTGCTCACACCAGCAGTCCACTTCCTTCCCTTTCTTATGTCTTCTTTAAGTTCATCCCTCCCACTTAGGGCCTAATTCACTAAGCTCGATTTGGGCTGAATGGCCTTAAATCGTGTGATTTTTAGCTTAAAAATCGGCAAAGTATATTCACTAAGCGAAAAATCACACAATTTTCCGTTTTTTTTTTAATCGCGGGTCCGAAATTCGCGGTCCCGACTTTTTTGAATTACAAACATAGGAAGTTTGTAATTCACTAAAGACGATTTCACCGTGTTCGCGGTGATATCGCCTTTAAATCACAAAACATACATTCGCCTCTATAGAGGGGCGAATGTATGTTTTTTGGCCGATCGCGACCATTAAAACACATGTCTGTATAACAGACGTGTTTTTGTGCTTAAAAATCCAAAGTTCTGCATGGCTGCAATGTGTAGCCATGTTGTAGTCATTGAATTACAAGGATCAGCAAAGGTGATCCTTGTAATTCTGTGTAGACAGCATGGCTACACTTGTAGCCATGCAGCGCTCCGTTTACAGTGTGTGTCCCCAAAAAAAAAACACTACACAGACATTAACCCCTACAAATCTTTAATAAAGTGTTACATGTGTAAAAATATGTAAACCTAACTAACATTACCCCCTACGTGTATGCACTTACCTTAGGTGGTCATCTCCTAAAGTAAGTGGTATACATAAAGTGTTACATGTGTATAAAATGAAGAAAAATATTTTTAAAATCACCATTAGATGTCTGCATCTTGGGAGCCTTCTAATTTTCTTTAAATTATGAATTCTGTTCTTTTCTTCACGCTTCAAAAATCTTCTTGGCTGGAGATGCCGAAGAAACCTTCTATTCTTGATCACGGCCTCTTCAATATAACTTCCCGGCTGATTAACTTCAGAAGGTGAAGTCAGGAACAGTAGAGCTGTACAGTACAGCTCTACTGTTCCTGACGTCACCTTCTGAAGATAATTAATGTAAAGTTGAAAACTGGAATTGGGTCTCACTTAAAATCCTTACATGGGCAGTCATGGGCATGCTGGTGTTTGGAGTACTACAAACTTCAGCATGCCCAACCGTTTAATGCCAGCCTGGGTTTGCTGCAGCCTGTAGTGAATTAATACAAGTGGTCAAGTGGGAATGTACAGTTTTATTATCTTGTATGCAGTTCAGATTATATATACAGTTAGTTAGTCCTGTAGGCAAGGCTAGGTAGCTGACCTATAAACGTGTTTTATGCAAATTAATTGGTACCTATGTATCTAATTTCTACATCTATAAGATAGTTTTGCATAATGTTAGTATCTTGTGCCCTCTGCTTCTACCAAGCACACCCTTATTGGTATGTCTTGGTCTTCCATTCCCCAGGAAAGTGTTGCTCTGCATAATTCCTGGAACATTTGGCTCTATACAATAATAATAACATAGCCATTTTAAGCCAGACTAACAATGGGGAGGATTGGACTATAGTCCCAGGCTTACATCCGAAAATAGGCCCATCAAGAAATCCAATTAATATGATGACCGGTCGTCCAGACGGTTGGATGACTTCCAACTGCTGCATCCTGCCTATGTTTTCCCATGCACTTTGATCACTGCAGTCCTACTGAATAGATCTGTGGTGTCATTAATATATTATTAATATCTAAAATGGACAATTTTGGAGCCACAGGTAATGCTCCTCTTATCAGCCATTATGGGGCACAGATGTGCCTCGCGGGCCTTCAGGGAGCTAATTGCTGTTAGTAAGCATATGCTTCTTGTGCCATAGTGGTCACACTAACACATGGCTGGTCACGCCCACTCCGATGTGGGCCCCAAAAGTGATTCAAACATTAAGACGAAGGAAACAGTACATATATAGATAATACCTATTCTAATGCTCTGAAGTCATGGGTTGCATGCCTGCCATGGCGCCCTCTGTAGTATGTATGCTCTCTCTGGTATTACACAGGTTTTCCTCTGGGTCGCTGTGGTTTCCTTCCACACAAAATAATAGTTTTAATAAATTGTAACAAAATCAGCTCTGTGCATCTGCATGAAGGAAATATAGATGGTTAACTCTATTGCAGCAGGAAATAACCTTAATGATTGGATATTAAGCAATAAATTAATAATGATTCTTAATAGTTAAGAAATAGGAGTTCTACTATTAGAATAAAGTAGAATTCCTACTATATTTATACAGTACAAACAGATAATGATATCTTATGCTGGTTACACACTAGCACAATTTCCCCAGCTCCTGACTGTCCAATGAAGCACACTGCCCAATCCTTGGGCGATTTGACCCTGCTGTTTCATCCTCATAGTATTGACACAGTGTTGGTCGCATTGTGTATGAAAACTGATCAATCCTATCATTGGTCAAAAGCATTTCTTGACTCAGTCCAGCATACACTCAGCATAGTTATCGGGCCATACTATATTATATTCCCCACTTAAGATACACATAATTCCTCACAGGGGACCGGTTCCAGAAGCGGGAGTCTGTCAGTCCAAACGAGAGAGGAGTGTAAGCGCCCTCTGTCACTCCCTCGTTCCCAACAAGTGCGACTTACACAGCCATAAGGCAGCCTTAAGTCACACTTCCAGATCAGTGGTCTGTCCGACTGCTGAACCGCTTTTAAGTGTGGAACACCTCCCTCACTGTACAATTTACATGCTTCCCCCTGCCCAGTGGGAAAACACAGCCCCTTCCCTCTTAAATGCCATTGTATGGAGCTAAGTTCCGTATGATGGTAGGAACGTTAGTGTTACATTTGTAACACTAACATAACATCTGAGGGGCACATGTGTGCATTAATGGGCCATCGACCAAAGTTCTGGATCTGGCAAAGGAATACTAATACCATGAAAAAATACATATTGATATGAGATTTATTTAAGCATTTAAAATGTAATTGTAAATGTAACACCTGATATTAAATAAATAATTGTAATATGTATGGACCGGAGCCAGATTTAGGAGATTTTGCGACTTAGTGACTCTGCGTGTGTGTGCTTCAGATTTCAGCACGTATCTGGGTACATACTTCCTTGGAAGAAGTCTTTCTGCTGGCAGAGCAGGGCGGGAAGTTTGTGACATGTGGGCTAGGTGGGTGTTATATGTAAATTGTACAGTCAGAGAATGTTTAGGTCCTTATGTATTATCCAGCTTTTTGAGCTGTCCCCATTTTGCATAGGGCCTGATCTCGACCTATGGGCGCCTTACGGGCTCCCGAGTTCATTACGGCCGTCATCGTAGCGGGGAATGCACAGGGCGATCACGAATTCGGCCTTACGGCCGCATACATGATCGGAACGGGGCTTCCCCTGCCCGTCCCCTAATTAGCATGCGTCGGTTCCAAGTACATGAATCCCAGCTATTTTTGTTAAAGAATAAAATGTTGATATTTCATGTTCTTTCTTGTTGCACTCTATGTTCTCCATTATGGATTGTTTTACACCACGTGGCTTTCATTGGTCTTGTATGGTGGTGTTTATTTTCACCATAGTTAAACCCTGTTTCATACTATCCAAAAGACTGCATTTTATCAAGGAGTTATCCCCAGGCCAATATGGCCCCTTTTCCCTCTTTATATAGAATCACCGTTTCTTTCACCCCTTCTTACAAATGTGTGATATAAAATGGTTATCAAAAGGGTAAAAATCTCATTTGAACTAAGCGATGAAATGTAGGCATGAATCTATTAACAGATGGGCTGGCTCATTTCCATGGCATTAACAGTTACATTTGCAATTTAAAAATGTTATTTCTTTTGGAATTCTCTTCAGTAATTTACAGGCTATAAGATGCCAACATTTGTTTTATAGAATTTCTTATAAAGAGAAAAGACAGGAAGGTAATACAGTGGATGAACACTCTTGTTATTCACTAACAATTTTACGGGTATCAAACATATTCCCATTTTGATTCGGTAAATAATCATGGACCAGATAATTGACAGGATCCAGGCTTCTATGCAGGTGGAGATGAAATAGCTCAACCTTGCTTTAATATGTCTGTACTATATGCATAGCTTCTCCCCTGTCCCTCCCACATAGCATTCCTTTTCCTGCCCCGTTCCACCATCGGAAATGCTCCCTGGACAGAATTCTGGATTCAGGATCAGAGCCATCCTGGGAATATGGCACGTGCATATGTGGTTTAACAAAAAGGGGGCGTTTTCCAGTGCTATTGAACGGAAAACATCCCATTTTCTAAAGTGTGGATATGGTCCCATGTTTCAAGTGTCAATCTGCATTTGGTTCTTAAACTTAAGTCAGTTTTCCATCCATTTAATATATGTGATGGTTATTCAAAGGTATATAACATATTGTTGACATCTTAGGAGCTAATTACACAAGGATGCTGTTCACATGCAGCAATTTCTGTTTCCCTTTTCTTGTTTTGTGAAAATTTACAATGTTACAGCTTTCTCTTTACATAGTGCTCTTGAGCCTCACTAATGAATTTACAAGCCATTTAAGCACCCATTGAATTGGTGCCCCTGGATATGTTTAATATAAAGTACAAGAAGTTTTGAAAATACCGGATTTGATCTCATCTAATTTATTAGATGTATTTGTGCTGCTGATTGTTAGTGTCAAATATCTAGCTTTTCAGTTGTTTTTTTTTCTTCTATATATATCCTATAGACATGGGACCGTGTTCAGATATACTTTTTTTGGGAAGTTCTGTGCGTATTTTTACGATCGGATGAACTGCGCATGCATAGTAACTAAATTTACGCAATCTATGTTTATTTTACGCACCGAAATCCAGTAGGCACGGACTTGTGGATCGCACATGGTAAGATCCATACGGAGGGGCATGTTTATAATTCTTACGGAGAAAGATCCGTGTAAGTGGGTGGGAGGAGGCATTTAAATGACCATTTGAGGGCACGGTTAGTTAGATACGAGATGTACGGAGGTATTATACGCTCGGAAATGCACACTTAAAGATAAGGGTGAACGAGGCACTTGTAAATCACCGTCAACCCGTCCTTGTGAGGGGAGTGTCATGAGTGTTGCCCTGAAACGGCCGTGCGTTTATATTCGCATTTTAAAGAAACGGATCTCTGAATACAGTCTATAGTGATGAACAGGTTGTTTGGTTTGGTTTTGGTTTATTGGTGTCTTGAAAGTATATACCCAAATACAGCACAATCTCGTTTCCTGCACAATGAACATTGAATTATTCTTTGCTATAAAGGATATTAGCATTTATTAATTGCATAATCTAGATTTGTCTCTAGTTGTGGTTTAGTGATGTTAACATGACTTCGCACCTGCAGTGGCCTAGGATTAAATAATAATAAAGAAAACACACACACGTATTAATGTTTTGCCTGATTGTGGAGTGGGAAGAACATTCCAAAACTAAACTTATTTAGTAGATGAATTTTCGCAGTTTATCTAATTTATCCCTTTGAATGTGCTCTGCAGTTCCTCTGCATCCACAAATGTTGCAGTATATAAATTCTTTTTATGTGGCTCCATCTCTGCACTGTGTAAAGGAAAAAAGCTGTTATACAGCAAAGAGGAGAATAACGCACTGCAGAGAGGGCTGTGATGAATTAATTGAACTGGCTGCAGTATAAGGTTTAAGCTCTAGCCTCTGCTGGATACAGTAAAAAGATGGTCAGTCTTTATTGGATTGGATAAGGAAGTGTCATGTTATATGTGTATTTTTATAATGGTAAAACAAGCCATGAGCATGTACAGCAAGCCAACTCTCTCCCCACACACAGTCTCTTGTTTTGAGTATTTCACAAAATACATACAAAGCCCAACTGCTCAATATAAAATTGGAAGCAGGAGGTGACATAAATTACAGTGAACATGCTTTGTATAACATGGTATTTTATGTACATCTTTTATAGTGGATGGTCCCTAAATAAAGCCTTGTTCTTTATAATTGCCATGCAATTTCTAGGACCAATAGTGCCTCATAAAAATGTTACTTGTTTTTTTGAGTGTGCTTGACCAGTGTTGTTTTTTTTCCTGTGCTTTACATCTGTGCCAATCTTTTTTTTAATTATGAGGATATGGCTTTAATAGCTGATGACATTAATTGGCCTTCTGTTTTACCGTGTTTGCCCTGGCAAGCAACTTTCAATCATCCCAATTGGAGCGTTCATTGGCTGACAAAAAATTAAGTCATTTAAGGGGGACCTAACTTTCTGCTTACAATGATGATATCAGTAGTGAGTGGCCATTTTCACTGCATTGCTTTTCATGATGGCAGACGACTTACTTGTGTGTAGCCTAGACCTCGTGTTTGTGTGGTTTATGTTGCTGTTTCGTAAGCTGCTGACACTATGTGACACTATACAGTGTCATTTGAATTTGAGAAGGGTGCAATTTATGGCAGAGAGGGAGACAACTCAATGCCAATATTTGCTCAGGAGAAAAGCCTACATCAGGTCCAGTCTTATCTCCATTCTGCACTTGAGCACCCTCACAGACTGGAGAATGTGGGCCAGAAACCATTGTCACGAAGAAGCTTTATGGACAACCAGTGGATGGCACATTTTCGTATGTCACGTGTGACATTTCAATATGTGTTGGACCATGTGATGGCTGTGCTTACAAAATAGAAGACAAACTTCAGAACACCCATTTCAGCAAGGAGGAGACTAGCTATTGTGGTGTGGTTGTTTGCTACCCCTGGTGAATACCGCACCATCTCCTGTTTGGAGTGGGGATTTCTTCGGTCTGCATTTTTGTGGGAGAAGTCACAGAGGCCTTGGTTGAAGCACTTTGCTTCATTTGCTTGTCAGAAGGGCACTGTTTGGATGAGACAATTGTCGGCTTCATGCGGCGAGAATATCTGCAGTGTGCAGGATCCATTAACGGGACCTACATCCCCATCTTAGCCCCAGCAGACAGCCCCATGGATTACCACCATCGGAAAGGCTGACATTTTATCATCCTTCAGGCTCTAGTGGACCACAACTATTGGTAAGCACCCTTTTAATGTGACTGAATGATGATGTGTATTGTGAATGTTTGTTAAATACATTTATTTTATTTTCAGCTTCAGAAATATCTTCATTGGCTGTCCTGGACATACACATGACGCCCGAGTGTTGGCCAATTCGAATATTTACCACCTTGCTGAGGCGGATACTTGTTTTCTAGAGATGTTATTATGTTTTATTTTTGTATAATGATGCTTTTATGTGAATGTTTGAGCTGCACAGATTATGTTTGTGAATTGTCTGACAACTAATTATTATGTGTATGTATGTGTCGATTGAACGCAATTGTTGTTAAACTGTTAAATGTGTACAAACAATCATTGTTATTTTTTACACTTTTTGCAGAGGTCAAAGTATGTAAATGGTGTTGATAGCCCTGTCTACATCATCAGAGATGAAGCCTACCCTTTGCGTCGATGGTTGATGAAGGGCTTCACGCAACACCATAACTTTCTCAGTAACAGTCTGCTTTAACCATACCCTCAGCTCAGTTAGGATGGTTGTGGAGAATGCTTTTGGCCGCTTGAAAGGATGTTGGCGTTGTTTGATAAAGCATAACGACATCAACATTAAGCATGTGCCTCATGTCTTAGGTGCTTGCTGTATTTTACATAATATGTGTGAAATACAGATAGAGCAGTTTTTGCCAGTGTGGAACATTCTGGACTTCAGACTCCAGTTTCAGGAGCCATCTGATCCTGACTTCAGCGAGGGTGAGCCATCTTATTCCATGGCAGAACTTATACGTACCACCCTTGCTGCAAACCTTTATTATTTATGTTAAAATAAATTAACTTTTTGGTTGTTTATTTATAACCAATATGTAAAGTAACACATACTGATATGCATTGTGGCACATGTCAATTTTTAGGTACAAACAACACTTTATGAAAGTATATACACATGAGTTTTAAACGTATCAAAAAAATAACAAATTTTATTTACAGTTATATATATTTGCATATTACCTCATATGAAAACTACAGTGCATTTTAAAATTACGCATCATTTGGGCTGAATTCACAACACCGTCATTTTTTACATACATACCTAATTTTGCGATTCTAGCTACTACGCATGCGTAGTAACTATTTATAACGAAACGCTATGTGCATAGCGTAAAATAATTACTACGTAGCTAGAATCGCAAAATTAGGCATGTATGTAAAAAATTATGGTGTTGTGAATCTGGCCCCATATTTGTTAAATTTGCATATTATATCATATGCAATGGAGCATCAGTAAAAAAAAAAATAACCTGTCAAAAGTGACTTTTTGGGAAAAACATAGTAGCAACTGCTACATTAGTGCAAGTAAACTATAGCAAGAAACATCCACTATAACAATAACAGGTAAACAGGTTACAAGTCTTCATAACATGCGTTCAGGTATTCACTAATATTTGGAACACCTTGGTTGGTTGAGACTTGGGGCTCTGGTGCACTATAGCCACGTATAGGTGGTGGAAGTCGCTGGCTTTGCACATTATGGTCTGGTGCACTATAGTCATGATGCGGTTGGGGAAGTGTCTGCCTTTGCACATTATAGTCTGGTGCGCTATAGTCACGCTGAGGTGCTGGAAGTGGTTGTTTTTTCACTTTATGGTCTGGTGCATTATAGTCACGATGAGGTGCGTCCAGTTGATAGCTTTGGCCATAATGGTCTGGTGCACTATAGTCGCGGTGAGGTGCTTGAGGTCCCTGGCTTAGATTTCATAAAAAATGGATTATTGAAATACGTTTTTTGTACTCTTGATTATGTAATTTTACCATGGACTCAAACATTGTGGAATTATGTCTATAAAGTTTTCAAAATAAGGAAATATTGGACTGATAAGAATTAAATATTACCATGAACATTTTGCAAAGATGCCTTTAGCATTTTATACATATTGGTAAAATGGACTGTCTATTTTGGATATATGTGCAACATTTGCTGACTATATTGGACATTGAACTTTCCAAAGAAGATACAAAGAATAAAAATTCAGATAAAAAAGTAAAAAATCCAAAACTTACTGTTCCCAGATGTTGATGGTTGCTCGTCGGCTGGTATTGCAGCATTATCAGTTTTGTCAGTTGGCTCACATGGTGTCGCCACCTCACACTCGAAAACGTCAACAACTTCTGCCTCTTCACCCATTTACATGATGCTTCAGGTGGGTCTTCAAACATGAGTGGAGAAGAACATCACAAATCACTGCTGCTTTTAGACTTCTCCAAATCAGCAGCAGGCAAAGATGAGGAAAGAGAGACCGGATGTGATGAACCAGTGTTTCCAAAAACTTCTTGACATTGGTCAAAAATTACCATTCGATACAGCCATCTCCACTCCTCCTCCTGCTATCCAGCACTTTGGAGTATTGCTTGCGTAGTGAATTTAACTTGTTCACCACTTACAGCTGGGACTTTTCAACCTCCTTTCTTTCAGCTTTTCAGCTATATTGTAATATATATGGGCATCCTCCACAGTGCCCGTGATTTGCGCCTTAATTTGCTCCTCACTACTGATAGAGAGCAGCTCCCGCACATCCTCATTTTTCCAGTGAGCCATGGAGTCTGATAGGGCGGTAGCAGCTTAAAGATGACTTCAATACCCTGTGCCTTTAACCATCCAATCAGCTTCTAATTTAACGTTACCTCCTTACCCGTGTAGGACATAGGAAAGACCCTTCTTTTTTCCCGTGTTGGAACACCGGGAAATTACACCCAGGTCGAGAACCCCCGTACCTTTCACATTGCCACCTAACCCCTGGAAAAGACGCCTGTTCTGTTATCTCTCCGTGCTGAGCGCACACTCCCCTATAAACCTAGCATTAGAGAGTTTTATCCCTTCCTCTTCTTGGACTGATCCTGCATTGCGCGCAGGCCAGCAGATATGACATATGCTGCTATTCATTTATTTTCTGCAATGCACAGGCCAGAAAAGGGCTGATTTCAGAATCAGGCACTTTGCTTTCTAGCTTTGTATTTCAATTGCCAGGTAAACGTATAGAGAGAGAGAGAGAGCTACATAGGGTCATATTTACTAAGCTGTGGGAAGGGAAGGGTGGAGATGTTGCCCATAGCAACCAATTGGATTCTAGCTAACATTTTCTTGTATGGTAACGTCTAGATTAAACTTTCTCTTTCAGATGGATTGGGTTGAAGTCTGTTATAGTAAAGAACCATGAACAAATGCATTTTTCAATACATGGTTACCGTTTGTAGCTAGTTTGCCCAATAGCACCAAAGACATATTACTTAAATGTTTCCAGTCTACCACATGGTACCATCAAGAAATGTTAACAAATAATGATCCCTTCCAGAGACATGCTTGATTGATTATACATTGTGCCTTACATGTGCAATTATGCTGATCATTGATACCATACAATGTATACAATATATCTCCTTGTGACCTCTGTACCTTGTGACCTCTGTACCTTTATGTGACACATTGTGCTGTGTTTAAATATATGTTATATATACACACTTTTATGTACTGAATTTGAACTTCTAATAAAGAAAGTATGTAGTTTAAGCATGTAGTAAGGTATTAACTTAAATAAAGTAGCAGCCATGTTGTAACAAGAAACCATTTTGTTTTAAGTAGCCATGTTATATATTGCTTAATGAAAATTAGTTTATTGAGCTTAGGAGAACAATTAGCAGCAGTCTCAGATCATAGAAACCAACTTCCCCCCAGTTCTAAGGAACGTGTGGGTAAGACCCTGAAATAAGAAATGGGTGTTGGATGGTCCTGATAATTCTAGCCTAGGAAGGGGGGGGGGAAGGGGTTGGTTGGATGTGCAGATGGCTTGCCTAGAAGATAACTGAATGCTTTATGCGTAAAAAAGACAGTTTGTAATTTAGGCTCTGTGTGCGAAACAAGGTTCTTTTGTGAACTAAATGATAAGAGTTAGGTCCAATTAACTGGTATTATGACAAGAGTTTGATATATTTTTCTCTATAATACAATGTAATCCTGACTGTAATAAAGTAGCACAAGTCTTTTGACTAAACAAGCCTGTGTCTGTCAATTTGTTTTCTGGTAGAGAATTGATGGGTCAGATCCAGATTTAATAAAAATAGCCCACTTACGCATGCAAGGTGAGTAAGTGGGCTAAATGGACTGGAGGGCACATGCGCCCTCCAAATTTTACGTTAGTGTTATGAACTTAGTTCCGTACGATGGTATTTACAAGGGTAGAGGCTGTGCTTCCCCACCCCCCGCCAAGATGGGCGGGGGGAATCATGTCAATTGTACAGTGGGGGAGGTTTCCCCCACTTACGAGTGGATCAGAAGTCGTACGGACTTCTGAATGAGAGAGGGAAGTAACAGAGGGAGGTCACTCCCCTCTCGTCTGGACGGAAAAGACTCCCGCATGTACGGAAAGCGTGCGGGAGACTGGATGCGGTCCCCTATGTGATTACTGATTAAACTTGGATTCACAAAATCTACCTGAGCTGGTAGATTACACAAAGGTATCTTATATTTAATTTATACTCTAGGTCAAAGTTTAACAAGCATATGTTAACACTAACATTTTAGCAAATATTTGAAAAACAGATCATAACAAGAGTAGTAGATTAAGAGAATGTGTTAAGTTGAATTGAAATATTGATCTTTTGACATGTGGATTTATAAGATACAAATGTATTTAAAACATAAAAGAGTATTCTTTACTTGAATACAAGTGCGAGCAGTAGAGGGGGTGATGATGTATATAGGTAATAAATATAATCATATAAGGATACTAGAAATTGGCAGCTCACTCGCTAGGAAATCTGTGTCAATCCCTGTCAACAAACATAAATCAAAACATATGAGGAGCGCTTATTGTCTCTTCTAAAAATGTATTAACCAGTATGCAATAAAAAATTTCACATAAAATGCTAACAACAATTCATATAAATATAAATGAATCCGTGTCTGCAGCCAGTCGTTTCAATAATTAAACAAAACATTCATGTAAAATTACATCTATCAGTGCTCCATAGTCCTAGTGGAAAACTGATGTTAAAACTTATAAATACAGACTTCAGAGCATTATAGATGTAGAGTATTGATAGTTGTAATCTTTATATGAGAATTTTGTTTAATTATTGAATCGAGCGGCTGCAGACACTGATTTATATAGTATAGTATTTTATGTTTCAATTTTTATTGCATACTGGTTAATAAGTTTTTAGGGTAGAAAATTAGCGCTCCTCATATGTTTTGATTTTTGTATTTAAAACATAACAATGTATTACTGTCTGCACAATACTTAAAAGTGTTTTTAGAAAAATCCTTATTTAGAACAAAGCTGTGATATGTGTTTTTTACAAATGTTATGGTAAAACATGTAGTGCAAAGCACATTAGCATTTACATAATATCGCAACATGTGTCTAAAATCTACCTCTAACAGGCTTTGTATACTTGTCTGGTTCCCAGTATGACCTGATGCCAAATACAGACTGCTATCCATGATCCATCTATTAGGCCTGGAGGGAAGCCAGCTCTGTGTGTGAGCTATATTAAGATGTAAAGATAATGGCTGCTTGCACACTGTTCTGGGTTTGCAGAGGGGTTTTGAAAATCTTTGCATCCTTTCAAAGCAAGTGTGGGTGTCGTAAGCAGATACAAAATCAGTGTACAGTATTAGCAGCACATTGGCTGATTCAGCTTTAACCCGCCCCTCCATCATCACATTGACATGTATATATGTGGCCGATACAGCCCTGCTATGTCAGTTTCTAATTTTACATTTGGAAGGAGTGTAAAGTACATGTTGAAGGTCGCAAAGTAATGATACTGTGTCAGACAGCTTAAAAAGTCTGGATTATACTACTGCTATAAAACACACATTTAAGAAATGTAGTTCTTGAAGTAAACATTTGTGGTATAAAAACCACAGAATTTTGAATGAGAAATTCAAACTTTACTCTGACCCAATATTAAAACATAATGTTTTGTATGCGTTTAATAATAAAAACCTAATGAATACAATTTGTGAAGCATCTTTTTTTTTTACCTACATTTCTACATATTACATTTTAAATATGCATTATGGAATCTGGTACTGCCCCTGGTTAAAGTACAAACACGGTTGTTAGCTACTTACTACCAAGTACCACCAAACATGGGTCCAAGTACTATATATATA
>WWET01000130.1:577984-596796 GCA_011038615.1 Limnodynastes dumerilii | reverse complement strand
CGATTGTTGTATTTCGATTATTCTCTATTGCTATTATTCTCAATTTCGAACAATTCTATTTCATAAAGCTCCCTATTCAGAATATACTTCTATTTCTACATTTCTATTTTCGAATTTTCTCTAGAACAATTCTATTTCATAAAGCTCCCTATTCAGAATATACTTCTATTTCTACATTTCTATTTTCGAATTTTCTCTATATAGCTATTCTTTTCAATTTCTACATTTCATTTCCTTTAATGTTGTTATTCATAAATAAATAAATAAATATACTCATATTTCATTTCATTTAATGTTGTTATTCATAAATAAATAGACAAAAACAAAAAAATAAAGAAATATATATATAAATAAATAATAATAAACGGAACGGAACCACACCCTTTCCAAAGACATGGGTAATGATCCAGAGTTATCCATCTCATCTCATGTTGCATTGCAAACATAGTTGACTTATTTTATGTTATTCAAAAATAAATAGACAAAAACAAAAAAAAAAAAAAATATATATATAAATAAATAATAATAATAACCACGGAACCACACCCTTTCCAAAGACATGGGTAATGATCCAGAGTTATCCATCTCATCTCATGTTGCATTGCAAACATAGTTATGGAGACTTATTTTTGTTTGTTCTCTTAGCATAAGTCATCTTGAGAGGGAAAAATAGGTGGGTGTTCCCTGAGTGTTTTTTTTTATAATATTAGTTATGTTAAATCATTTAAAACCAAGATTAACACGAGTTATCTATAATATTGAATCCAGTATTCCACTTGCAGTTTTAGTAGAAATCTCCATATTAGGAATACTTCTATATACTGATTATTTGTACCCTTTAATGCTGTAAGAAACACTAATATCTTCTGTATTGTAAGTCACAGATTTGTGGTATATTGGAATGTCAAATTTGCATACATAAATGTAGGGAAGTCAATTCATTAAAAAAGTGCATCCCAATCTATCACAATCAATAATCCGGTACTATAGTCAGTTGAAAATTACACAGGGCCATTTTAGGACATTTGGCCACAACGGAAGACGCATCATCTATGCATAATGTATGAAACGGGACACTCTTTTCTGAATGCTATTTTGTGCATCATTTGAAATGCATCCCTTGTTGTTTGCTTTAGCTGAGCTGTCACTTTGAGAGTGGTGATGCAGCCTTTTTATCTGTGCCTTTAATTGGTGTGATGCAGACCTGGTGGCAGAAAAAATACCCTTGGGAGAGTGTGCCGTGTGGACATTTGCTCATTTGAGTGTGCTAGTGCTGAGATGAGACAATCGTGCTGAGTAGGCACAGCTGAGATCTCTATCCTGTTGGCAGGATTGCGTTCTATTAACTCCCTTACTCCTGTGATCAATCTCTGTTAAAAAGACACAATTTTTCTTAGTTGTGTTGAAAAAGAATGTTCATTTATTACTCATTAATTAGTTTTACATTTATTTTTGTTTTTAACTTCTGTGCTTGTATATAATGCTGACATTTGGAATTCAGAAGAAATAAGAAGATATGATAAGGTGTGATAATTATATTGACCGTAGAAGATGAATTACTAAACAGTTTTATACTGGCCACTTAAAGTAATTGATGAAACCACTAATTAGGTTCAGAGTATAATTACCTAAACGAAAACATTAATTGAGGGTGATGCTGTTTACCAGCCTTTAAATAATTACAATACCTAATTCATATACTGTCAGTTTACTGAGTAATGATTCAGAGTATAATATAAGTTGTTCCTATTTCAGTTCATTTTGCCCCTTTCCCTCTGGAAAATGGGAAATTGATTATATAACCAATAAATAAAACTTAGGATTGAATAAAAATTGCCACTACATATGATCAAACAGAAATAACTGTTAATCAGGCTACACACACTCTTATGAATGGCTGACACTATCTTCTAATTGGTGGAAGGAACTGTCAACATTCTGTTAGAAGTACAACATACTCACTAGTCTTACGGGCTGGAGCAAGCAAGTGCCAGTGGGTGGGTAGGAGAAATATTATTGCCTCCTGCTTTTATATCACTCTTTGCGATTTCAGGAAGCTACATAGATCATATCTGCTGCTCCAAAGAGACCTTATTCTTGATCCAGATCACTGAAACGGAAGCTTACTTGTGTGTCAAGTGCTTTCCTGCTCTAATATTGGGTTATGATCAAATAGAGGTGCAATAGAATAAATAAAGCATCCACAATATCAGAGACTTTCTAATACGGAGAGGTCAAGTTAAAAGAAATAAAATATGTTGGTCATATTGCAAAGGTTGACATTAAAGCTAAGATACAAATAAAGCTAAGATGAAATGTATTTAGTGTAGCATTTCTTTAGCAATGTCCTTCACTGCTTATAAAAATGTTGTTGTTTTTTAAGTAATGTGTTAAATGTTTTATATTATATGACTCTCTCATCGTGAAATTCTACTAGGTAAATGCCAGCACAGTACACATGAAAGAATCTGTCCTTTTCCCCCACACCCTGCTGTTCTTAAACTCTGTAATTAATATGTTTAATTTATCACTTTGTGGGGGCCTACCTTTTGTTTGTCAGACCAAGAGTAAAAAGACAAGTTTTTAGCATAAAAAAAGAACATTTTGGCTTAATACACTGCATTAGGTCTGCCTATTGAGAGAAAAAATAGGCATTGTAATATAGGGCTCGATCTACGAAGATCGTTTTCATATGTTAAAGCCTGTTTTCGTGTGAAAACGGGCATTATCATATGAAAATGAAGAATTCAATATTTACAATTACCATGGCGACAATCGCATTAACACTCCTGATCGCCAGCCCGCATTCATTTACTAAGTGTCAGCGCAGATTTTAACAATCCACGTAGACATGTTAAATAACGCATTATCAAGATGACGATAAGGTAAGTATTCCAGCGGTGTCCCCATGTACTCACCTTTTGATCTCCCTAATAGCTGCTATTAGGGGGAGGAAGAGGGAGGTGCATGTCGGGAGACTGCTGGAATACAGTTAAGTAAAAAAAAAAAACATTAAAATCTAAGTTAAAAAAAATATATTAACTAGTTTTAATACATTTTTATATAATAAACATATTCAATAAAAAAAAAACACAAAAAATAGTGAACAAAGCTTTTAAACTTACCTGACCAGGCGCGTGTCTGTCGCTAATCCTGGTGCATGCGCAGTGATTTTGCCTTTTGGGACTTGAAATTTTACAAGTCCCAAAAAGCAGCTACTACACATGTGCCGGGACTGCGTAGCCGAATGATGTCAGTGAAAGGCTCGCTGACCGTCGTGGGACCTCGCCGGATGAGTAAATATTAATAAATACTTCCCACGGTCCTGCCTAGTTGCTATCATTAGCACTCAATGCACTAATGATAGTAAATAGAGCCCATAATGGTGCAAGTATAGACATAAGCAATAGCATGCTGAATTGCAAGGGGAGGCAAATTTATATTGTGAAAGTAAAATTATATTTGAGAGGTGAAGTTTCTTAGCTGAACTCTATTTTATAAAAGTAAACATAAAGCTTTGCAGTATTTGAGTTCTGTGTGCAAAAGATTTAAGATTAATTAGCTCCCCGTACTTGGCAAAATGGTATAGTTGAACTGTATACTTGCACCTAAAAAGGTGTAAGTGCAACTCTGAATCAGCCCCAACAGTTTGATTATTAGTGTGTTAAAAAGGCTATTTGAAGTGTTAAAAATTAAAAATTATTCTATAAAATTGTCAGTGATTCTTTGGCAGAGTGGAGTCATCTGAAAGGAGTGCAGGGGCAGTGAGAAAGTTCAAAAAGTTAATTATTAACAACAGTAGACATTATCAGAAAGGTTAGGAAAACCTCCAGAAAATGGAAGATAATATGGTTTGCAATAGAGGTAGCAAGTATAATGAAAGCAAAAATGTCCCTTAGAAACTATAAGCAGATTTAGAAAAATTATGACAGGAAGGTGTAACTTGAAAAGCAGAAGAAGGCTAAGAAGGTTATCAGAGCTGCAAAGGACCAAACTGAGGAAAAAAATACCCACTCTGAAATTGCCCAGTATGAAAAGGGGACAATGGGGTAGATCCAGACCTAAGTTCTTTTATGTTCATTGGCGTAGCGTATTTGCGCTATCGTAAGTACTATGCACTCCCCTAGGCACTCTCCTCGCTCGTATGTAATTTACTCGATTTATGTTTGCCAAACCCTACCTTAACTTTTCAAAGCGTAAGTACTGACGGATGTACTGCATTGACTACGTAATGGTCTAACCCGGAAAACACTGTACGATTTAAATACCTCCCTTCTCCTACAAAGCGTATTTCCGGGTTTCATATGAATGACACGCCCTTTTGTTCGTATTTGTGCTGAAGTTACGTATGATCAGAGTTATGTTGCGTAACATCTGCCGCGTGCATGTGCAGTACATACAAATTGACGATTTTACGACAGCGGCTAGTGTAAATACGCACTCGTACATAGCTCAGAATCTGGCCAAACAACTTTTTTCTATATATAAATGAAAGTTTAAAAAAGCTAAAGAAGGATTAGTAGACTAAAACAGAAATGGGTGCTGGTAAAATTATGAACAGAATTATTCAGCTAGTCTTTAATAACAGACATTAAGGGGCTGATTCAGAGATGCACTTACACCGTTTTTTAGGTACAGGTGAAGACCTAAGCAATACCATGTTGAACTGCAAGGGGAGGCAAATTTAAATTGTGAAACCAAAATTATATTTAAGAGGTGAAATTTCTTAGCTGAACTCTGTGTCATAGATTAAACATAACCAGTAAACCTAACATAAGTACCAAAAGAATTGCTGGGTGAGCTAATATAACAGTAAGACAAATGGCTCCTTTAGTCAAAAAATATAAACATTTATTTATCTAATAATTGGATTCAATCCACGTAAAACATACACATGAATAAACTCAGAATATACTAGTGGTTTAATAACAGTGGTCTATTACCCTTACCCTAACTTACCCGCAGCCTGGCCCCAACCCTCCCTTTCCCAGCGCCTGACCCTAACCCTCCCTTCCCTGCAGCCTGACCTTAACCTTAACCCTCTCTTTCCATGGCCCTAACCCTAACCTTCCTTCCATGCAGCCTGACCCTAACCCTCCCTTCCACAGAGCCTAAACCTCCCCCTAACCCTAAAAGTTCTCAGCAAAGGTTACTCACCTATCAGGTGGTGGTGTTGGTGGGCAGCGAGTGCGTCAGGTGGCGCCTCCGAAAATGAATGGGTGAGTATGTCGATCGGCATACTCACCCATATTGAAAAAAAATATATAAAAAGGCTTCCTATTTGAAATAGAGACAGTCGAAAAAAAACTTTTGGCTGTCTCTACTTCTGATAGACAACCATCATGCTCGGGACTCGCACCGGGACACATACACACAGATTTATGGCTTAGACAACATATCATCAGGATGTGGCCAATGGATTATAGGTGGTGGGCTTAGTGCTTACTACAATTTTTATACGTTTTAAGAATGTAACTCAATAAAACATATTGGTTTCTATAAGTCCTATAAGGTTTTTTTTCCTTTACCAGTGTTACCATCCATTTCCTTAGTACTTATGTTAGGTTTCAGAAAAATAATTGTGGTCTGGAGGGTGTTATCTGTGGACACAAATCTTACTGTATACCATGCAGCTTCAAACCCTGCGTTGGGGTCTGCCCTCCCCAACAGAAAGAGAAAAATATAGCAAAATGAATGCTGGGTGAGCTAATATAACAGAAAGACAAATGGCTCCTTTAATCAAAAAATATATAAACATTTATTAATCTAATAATTGGATTCAATACCCATAAAAGCATACACATAAATAAACTCAAAATATAAAAGTGGTTTGATAACAGACCGTTTCTCTGCATCCAATATGATAAAAGTTTTGGTGCCAAATAAAGCCTGTTCTTTTTGTTGGTAATCTTTAGGCGGTGGTGTTGGTGAAATTGAAGCGTAGATAGCAAAATCCTTATAGCTCTTTCCGAGGGACACACAATAATAATGATATTAGCTTGTTGCTCCTAGATATCTTAGTTAGCACACGATGTGCCGGAGCCTAGATGTTAGAGTCACAGTCACAGATATAGTAACTCTGCAGATTTTTAAATAGTTGTCTGTGTCAAACCTCTAGGAATGGTATATTGGCTACCAATACGCCTATGGGGTGATGTTCCCTCGTTAGGGAGCAGGCAGTGCCGCACGGCTTCTCGAGAGCCCCGAAGTCAAGGGGAATAAATCCAACTATTAGGGTCAGTATTTCAAGATGATATAGTGAGAGTCTGTGCAAATTTTTTTCCTTAGACTAGAGATGGGTATACCTTGACAGGAGCCTATAACCAGGCATAGAAACTCGGCACCGCAGAGGCAGTACAGACTGCATGCTGCCAAGATGGTGCAGCAACTAGTCGACTCTACTGAAGAAGCGGGCAGACTAGGAGGCGGGGCCCGGGGCATCATGCAGGGAAGCATGTTATACACAAGGGCCCTTGTACACTACAGTACTGTAACACACACAGCCGGGTATGCGAGACTCCATATGTACCTTTCATCACACAATTCACTTCACAACACAAAATCATGGAGAAAATCATGAAGGACAACTGGCACATCCTACTTAAGGATCCAGTTTTAACAGAAATCCTACCATCAATACCAAAATTTATATACAAAAGAGCAGACAACCTGGGGAAAACACTCACCAGAAGCGAATTCAGGAAACAACAGACATCACAGAGTAGAATCACATCTAAAGGTTTCTACCGATGCGGCCTTTGCACAGTCTGCAAAATACATAACCAACAAGCCAGTAAAACCAGTAACTTCAGATCAAATTCAACACAGGAATCGTTTAAAATAAAACAATTCATCACTTGCAACACTACTAATGTAGTCTATCTATTTGAATGCTTATGCGGCAAACAATACGTTGGCAGGACGTCCAGAGCTTTAAGAACCAGGTGGGCAGAGCATATAAGGAACATCAGGAATGGAGTAGAAAACCACTCCATACCAGCGCACTTTAAATCCGAACATCAATGCTCAGTGACATCTATCAAAAGCCTTATAGGCATTGAAAAAGTGGAAAATCACTGGAGGAAATGTGACAAAGGGGAAAACATTGCAAAAACAGAGATGCAATGGATATACAAATTGGACACCTTAACCCCGGTAGGACTCAACAATGATTTCGAACTTAAATGGTTCCTTTAAACCCACCGGGATACTGGTAGCACCATTATCCACTAGCTCCAGTGACACACAGCAATATATAACAAGTCCACAAGGATACAGGCAACACAGCCTGGACATGTGTGTGTAACCAGCGCATCAAACTGAACACACCTATGCAGACATGGGAGACACATGGACATGATATGGACATCAGGGACCATACCAGGGTACATCCCCCTATGTCTGCCTCCCCTCAAAGCATTTAAAGACATATTTGTCTCCTTTTAGCATTACCCCACCAGGTACTATTCGGATTTATCATCCAAGTACAGCTAAATACAATGCCAGCTGCATAGGCTGGGACTATCACGTAGACATCTCACATCCTTCCTGCCATGCATGTTTTACAATATTGCCAGTTTATATCCTAGAGATGTAATATGATGAATACCCCCACATTTTGCACTATATCTCCTTCTAAAATATTTTTAAAAAATAAAAAATGATTATTTTTTTGTTGTTGTTTACAACTTATATTTAACAGCAAATAAACATACCACAAATAAAAGCACCAATTTTCAGGACTGAAGGCACCACCTACTGCGTAAGCAGAACCCCCCCCCCCATAGCAACGCAAATCATTCTCCCAACCCATCCCCCTAGGGCATGAGTATACACTCACACTCCTACTACTTCCACCACCCAATTAGAATTGAGAAGGAGGAGCCCTAGGCACCTATTTAGAGGCAGGAGCCAGCAAGCAGCACTATTACCATTGAGAAAGGCTCGTTACGAGCCGAAACGCGTTTGGACCCAGTACTGCCTGCCTCTACACCCCAGCCCTGCATCACGGACATCTAGCTCCATCCAGGACGGGGAACACAGGGAGAAAAGAAGTACGAGCATCACTTCTACAAACCGCGGCATCAATCACCGCTAAAAAATAAAGAATGCAGCAGGAGCTGCAGAAGATTTAAAAGGACACACCGACAGTGCCGGCACCAAGACACGAGGACCAGCATCACGGCACATCTTCGAAGATACCAACAGGGTTAACCCCGACATCACCAAAAAACGACCAACCAAACGTGAGTCCCACATATTATAGATATTTTATGCCAGGGGTATCACACCGCACAGACCTACGATGTGATACCGCATCAGGGACACTCACGCAACTCATCCCAAAAAAACCTCCAGCAATTTGATTCACCGTAGCATCATCCCCTGCACTGAGACCTGACATCAGCACAAGTTTTAGCCGACAACAGGACTCTAAAAACGCACAATACTGTGCCCCTCCGGTCTCAGGATACAACAGTGCACAGGGGGAACTTAACGCCGCACTATTATAAAACTCTGCCAGACCTCACGCAGACTTTTGGCTCTTGGTAGGAGTTAGACACTGTTTGAATATCATCATACATGAAAATTGGATACTCTACCCATCTTTAACACTTGTACCATTGGCAACATTGTTTCAAACCACATTATTCAGGTGTATCAGTACTTTGCTAACGTTACTTTTTGTTGCAACTTTCACTTTTTAGTTGACATTCTCTGGTGCCTATTTACAGCAGCCAGTATACCTGACATCCTTGTGTATTATAAATAAATCTGTTTTTTAACTCACTCTGGATATTGAATCTATATTTGCTGATCTTTATCATCCTACTACAAAACTTTTTAGCACATTACCAGCGCTGACCATCCATCACAGACATACATTTTGTATGCCTACACCCAAACAATTTCCACTACAGGTAGTACGGTATTACTACCATCGGGGAAGCATTTTCAGCTGCAGGATTAGGGCGCTCAGCAACCTTAACCATAACCCAGATTTTGGCTCGTTCAAAATCTTGGCAAAAAAATTACCTCTATGACAAATATAACCGCATGTGATGCATCTCGTTTTCCCACACTTAAAACAACCCGTCATCGGAGAAAACAGAGAAACTGACTGTGGATTAGAACAAGGGGCAATTGGTGATAAAATTGGTTTTCTAGGAGCTTTAGATAGCTTCCTATCTTTCTTACCATCAAAAAAACTTAGTCCCTACGCTCACGCTACTGCCCTTTTGAGGAGGGGCTTAAAATTTGCCCCTACCTCAACTCCAAATTTCTTCGAACTCTATTTAGTGTTGAACAAGTTTATTCGCTCCCTCTGTCACCTAAGATATTTTCATTTAAAAAAGAAAAAGGCGGATATACAATGTGAAGATCATTCGCCTATATTGAATGATTTATTAGACAAATTGGGAGTGAGTATGCTTGAGGAACTCATGGAAGAAAATGGGGACAAAGTAGATATGGCCTCTAATGAAAATATGGAGATTAATACCAATGTCAACACACCACAGTATTCAAAGTTTAAAAGAAGTTCCTCTTTCTATCCTTTACAGTTCAAAAATGGAGTCATTGACTCCTTTTATAAACAAACTCTATTAGACTTTAAAAAGTTGTGTGAGAAAGAAAAGCGGGTGTCTGTATATAACTCCAACCTTACCTCTTCTGAATACCGAGTCCTGAATGAATTGATGGATGATACCTCCATCATAAGAAAGGCGGTGGGTTGGTCATTCAGGACGTATCTCAATACCTGCTGGAGGCCAACCGCCAACTTTCAGACGAGAAATTTTATATCAAGCTAAAGTCTAACCCAACTACACAATATCAACAAGAGCTTTTTGCCATATTAAAACAGGCACAAGTGGAAGGGATTATCACTAGTGTAGAGTTTGATTTTTTGTATTCCAAATTCCCTGTTGTGCCCATATACTATCACTTGCCAAAAATACACAAGTCGCTGACCGATCCGCTGGGACGTCCCATTATTTCCGGTATAAATTCATTGACTTCAAATCTTTCTTCTTATTTGGATTCTTTTTTACAGAAATATGCTGCCTCTCAGAGGGCTCACGTTAAGGACACCACTCACTTCCTTCAACTTGTTGAGGGGTGGAAACCTACATATAGGTTTGTCACCTGCGACGTTCAAGCCCTCTACACGAATATCCCCCATAAGGAAGGTGTGGGGGCAGTGGCGTCGCAGTTGAGTGCCCCGGGTGAGCTCTCTGAGAGACACCAAAAATGTATTTTGCAATCTATCTATTTTATTTTAACACATAATAATTTCTTATTTGATCATTCTTTTTATTTACAGGTGCTTGGGACGGCGATGGGGACCAGGTTCGCGCCCAGCTTTGCCAACCTACACATGGGTACCTTTGAGGAGGCCCATGTTTGGGGGGGCGCGGCGGGCGCGCACCTGGTCCTCTATCACCGTTACATAGACGACATGTTTTTTTATTTGGGACGGTTTGGCGGATTCGGTCAGCGACTTTGTGAATACTCTAAATAGTAATTCTTATAACTTGTCATTTACATTTAAACAACACCCCATGACCATGGAGTTTCTGGATATTTCATTGTCCATCTTAGATAACAGTATTGTAACTTGTACCTACCAGAAACCGGTGGATACAAACAACTTTTTAGAATTTTCTAGTAATCACAAGAAGCAATGGTTAACTAACATACCTGGAGGACAATTGCGGCGGTTACGCCGAAACTGTTCTTCAGTGGATACTTTCAAAACCCAGGCTTTTACTCTAATCCAGTGCTTTAGGGAAAAAGGCTATCCGGAGGTAGTCTTGGATCAGGCTATGAAGGAAGCTTTAACCCTGAACAGGGATGATCTATTAAAATATAATACCAATAAAATTTCTGAAGGTACAGTTAATGGCGGGGGGAATGAAGGATTGGATGACAATAGCCAGGTTAGGACAAATAAGTCATTTAAAAATCTGACATTTGTATCTAAATACAATCATGCAGCTTATCATATTAACAGAATTATGACAAGAAATTTTCAGTTACTGAAGCATCACCCCGGTTTGAAAGCTTGTTCGCCAGAAAAACCTAAAATAGTGTTCAAAAGAGCAAAAAACTTAAAAAATCGACTTGCTCCAAGTTTTTTTGATGGTAAGAAAGGTAGGAAGCTATCTACAGCTCCTAGAAAACCGATTTTATCACCAATTGCCCCTTGTTCTAATCCACAGTCAGTTTCTCTGTTTTCTCCGATGACGGGTTGTTTTAAGTGTGGGAAAACGAGATGCATCACAAGTGGTTATATTTATCATAGAACTACTACATTTCGATCACACGTCACTAAACAAATTTTTCCTATTAAAAGTTTTATTAATTGTAGTAGCGAGTATATCATTTACCTATTGACTTTCCCATGCGGGGTCCAGTATGTGGGCCGTACGACCCGGATGCTACGACTCCGCTTTTTAGAACACAAACGAAATGTACAGAAAGGTATCCTAACTCATAGTGTGGCGAGACATTTTACTACCTGCCAAGCAGGAAACGTTTCCAACTTAAAAGTCAAAGGTATAGAACATGTTCCCCCCACGAAAAGAGGGGGTGATCGATACCATAATCTGTGTGTGAGAGAGGCCTTCTGGATACATACGCTTAGTACGTTGTATCCAGAGGGCCTCAATGAAACCATTGATCTTGACTTTGGGGAGTGATAAGTGATTTTTTGGATCACTGTCCCCCTGATAGGATGAGGTGTGATAAAAATTGTATGTAACCACTTTACTAAAATTACTAAAAGTATTAAAAGAACCAGGGTTAATCTAATTTAATTAATTTGGTTCTGTTTGTCCTGAATTGTGAATAATATTTTGTAGACTGTTTAACTAATGCTTAGATAATGTAAATTGTTGGATTTGATCTGCAAATGTAAGAATGTTAATGTTAAGGTTGACGTTATCTCTAATTCCCAAATTTTTATTGACCTTGTTTGTTCCGTCAGCTCTGATACTATATGTATGTAAACTGATAAATAAGTCTAGCTTATGATCTGCTCTGATATACATCTCTGGAGATGATATATATCTTCGTGTGGCGCAAGAAGAACCAAGTGAAGTTCATTTGTTATGTTTATGTTTTATGTATATGGTCCATGTTTTTATGCTTATGTTTTTGTTTTTGATAAGTTGATTACGTATTTGGTGAAATAATGAATAACGTTGTAATTTCCTAATCAATTTTGGATACATGTATTCAGAACTGAACGGAAAACCAAAGTGATCTATATTCCAGATACATTTTTAATATGTTATGTCCTATTAATGGGGTATAAAATGTTTATCTCATCAATCAAGGTGAGATAAACAGTGTTTGTCAGTCCAGCTATTATTTTGTTATTATTAATTTTTTTGATTTGATTAATTACATTTTATTGTTTTTAATATATATGTAATGAAAACTAATTTATAATTAATTTATAACTTATTGTTTAAATTCAAATGGCTCCTATCGATATACAAATGCACATAATATAGTGGGATAGAGTCCGCCCATATATGTGGAAAAGGGTTTGCGAGGATTGCAAGGAGTTAACACATCAGATGCCCCTTGATTACTGCAACCCTTAAATAAGGAAGGACGGACTATCGAATTTACAAACTCCTTCTGATGAAATCTCCATGAGATGAAACGCGTTAAGGCTATTCAAATAAAGACCAAGTTTACCTGCACCTAAGGACATTGTTAATTAACTGTTTGCCAAGGTCTGCCGAGAACGGGACTCCAACGGAGCACCACGAGGGTGGCGGAGGTGGACTTATTTCCCTTGATTCTGGGGCTCTTGAGAAGCCGTGCGGCACTGCCTGCTCCCTAACGAGGGATCATTACCTCACAGGCGCATCGATAGCCATTATACCCCTCCCGGAGGTTAGACACAGACGATTACTTGAAAATCTGCAGAGTGATTATTGCCTCTGCGACCGTGACTTTAACACTCAGGCTCTGGCACATCGTATGCTAACAAAGACATCTAGGAGCAACGAGGTAATATCTTCAAATACTATTGTGTGTCCCTCGGGAAGAGCTGCAAGAACTTGCTATCCACGCTTTCATTCCATCATTACCCCCGCCTAAAGATTACCATCTAAAAGAGAACAGGCTACATTTGGCAACAAAACTTCTACTATATTGGATGCAGAGAAATGGTCTGTTATTAAACAACTAGTATATTCTGAGTTTATTCATGTGTATGTTTTTACGGGTATTGAATCCAATTATTAGATAAATAAATGTTTATATTTTTTGACTAAAGGAGCCATTTGTCTTACTGTTATATTAGCTCAGCAATTCTTTTGGTATTTCTCTCTTTTTGTTGGGGAGGGCAGACCCCAACGCAGGGTTTGAAGCTGCATGGTATACAGTAAGATTTGTGTCCACAGATACTCCAGACCAAGATCTGTGCCCACAGATAACACCCTCCAGACCACAATTATTTTTCTGAAACCTAACATAAGTACTAAGGAAATGGATGGTAACACTGGTAAAGGAAAAAAAACCTTATAGGACTTATAGAAACCAATATGTTTTATTGAGTTACATTCTTAAAACGTATAAAAATTGTAGTAAGCACTAAGCCCACCACCTATAATCCATTGGCCACATCCTGATGATATGTTGTCTAAGCCATAAATATGTGTGTATGTGTCCCGGTTGGAGTCCCCAGCACGATGGTTGTCTATCAGAAGTAGAGACAGCCGAAAGTTTTTTTTCGGCTGTCTCTATTTCAAATAGGAAGCCTTTTTATATATTTTTTTTCAATATGGGTGAGTATGCCGATCGACATACTCACCCATTCATTTTCGGAGGCGCCACCTGACGCACTCGCTGCCCACCAACAACACCACCTGATAGGTGAGTAACCTTTGCTGAGAACTTTTAGGGTTAGGGGGAGGTTTAGGCTCTGTGGAAGGGAGGGTTAGGGTCAGGCTGTATGGAAGGAAGGTTAGGGTTAGGGCCATGGAAAGAGAGGGTTAAGGTGGGAAAGGGAGGGTTGGGGCCAGGCTGCGGGTAAGTTAGGGTAAGGGTAATAGAAGGGAAGGTGTTGGGGTTAGATTCTTTATTTACCTTTCTGAGCACTGTGTTTGGTGCTTGAAGAGGCAAAGCAATCAATCAATTTCTCTGCCAGTTCGGAACTGGCTCTGAGAGAACGGCCATAAAAAATAGTGCCATTCTCGAATGGGACTCACACCCATGTGTCCTTCCCAATGGATAGCAAAATCCTTGTAATATGTAGCGGGGAGTGACAATATTACAGTGAAAAGAGGGTGGTAACAAGATGCTGTCATATTAAACGTTGGCTATTTTGATGAAAAAGACATTCTTTTATAGACCTTATAATAACTTATATAGTTATGCATAACTTATAAGGTTGCACACTATGACATTTTATTTATATTATTATTTTGACTTTGACAGGATTCACCTAAGGAGATCATGTCAAACAAATCTTTAAGAGTTTTTTGACTACGTCACTAAAGTAGTAGTTAAAGGGAGAGCTTTAGACATAGCTACAGAAGGACACAAATGTATTAAAAACTGTGCAAGAAGGGCAACAAAAATTGCATGTTTTTCAGAACATACAAAGAAAGACTAGAAGAACTACATATGTATAGATTGGGGCAAAGAAGGGACTGGGGAATGACAGAAGCATTCAAATATATCAAGGGTTTAAATCAAGCACATCATGGTGTCATTTTAAAAAGAAAGAGATGTAAAAAAAACACAAGAGCATGCATACAGTATAAACTGGAGAGTGAAAGCTTTAGTGGAAAATAAAGTTTTAGTTAACGTAACATGTAGTTTTTAAAAAGAGACACTTTAAGTTAAAGGACACGTTAATTACAGTAAAGTATTGACGTCTACACTATGAAAGTATGATATAGTATATGATATAAATGTTGGAAGATGGTTATAAATTAGGTGAGGTCAGTTTGTGGAAGATGAAACAGGGAGACAGTGCCCATTCTCCAGGATCGCACAGCTCCTTCTACTGTGTCTTGAAATAGAATGTTCTTGCCACAGTGAGGTCTATATGCAGTAAGTGGAAAGGAAAACCCAGGTGGAGAGTGGTAGTGTTTCTTATTTCTGCTATGCCAAGTCTGATAAGGACATGTGTTCCACATATATTTTTTTGTAAACAGATACATTCATTACTGATACTTGTTAAATATTCTGCAAGTAACAATAATTATTGCTCTGCTGTTTCTGTAAGTAAACCTGGAAAACATGTACTGTTATTGGTCCTCAACATCAGATTTGAGACCACTGGGCTATATAACACCCAACATGAAGTACAAAGCAGAATGTTCAACATAAAGGCATAGAATGTTTGCTGGGAAGTTAAGAAATGAATTGAAGATAATAAAATGATTGGAGGTAGGAATCTGGTGAGAAAAATACTGAAACGCTGAAGGAAATATGAAGGACAGCTCAGATGTTAGAAAGAAATGAAACTTGCAAACTGGCAAAATCTCATGTTTTACAAATTGCTACAGGCTGATCAGGGAAGAGAAAACTGCAATAATAAAAACAGCACTGAGAATTAAGGAAGCTTGTAATGGGGAACCTCTCAGAAAAAAAGAGCCAACAGAAAACAAAAATGAAATAAAAATGCAAATATTTTAGGAAGGGTAGCAGAGGAATTGAAAGTTTAAACACGGACTTGTGTTTGTTGACACTGTAAATAGATGGGGAGAATTATAAAGGACAGGAGAACCGGATAAGGTGAAGGGTTCATGTGAGGTATGTAAAAGTGTTAGAAAGGAAATGCTGATGAAGAGGACAATATACAGTAAGATAATATACAATATATTGTAATGCTATATTTAGAATTGCACCTTACAGTAAACATTTTTATAACATATGTATTTCCAAATAATCTCTAACATCACAGAAATGTAAGCAGTTAACAAATCATGAAGCCATGTTAAAGCAGTGTGCATTGCCTAGATATAATAACAAAAGAGAGGCAGAGGTGCTGAAAGAGTTAAACAAAGCATGACAACACCAAGAAGGAGGAAGGTGGAGAAATGTTTGCTGCATTGCTGATCAGGGGATATGGTGTAAAAGGAGAAGGATGAGCCAACAACTGCATTAATCAGTCTGATTATGAACGCTGGGAAAAGGCACACAAGAAGCAGAGGCATTTAGGATAGACCAGGATTTCTCACAAAAAAAGTCATGCATTGATTTGGATAATGCAATCTGTCTAAGAGGGGTCAGACAATTTTTCAGAACTACTCCAAATTATTCCTAGTATTTGTTTGCAAAATGTTTCACATTTTGCAGAAATTTGGGTATAATGTATCCAGTACTGCCTTTAACATCCTGAAACAAGTGATTACATATACATCAATAATGAGTCCCAGTGAATCAACAATAGTCCATATATCTTATTGTAGCGGCATACAGAGGGAGATGTTGGATGGATCGTATTTATTACAATGTATTTGAGAACTCCAGGGAACCAAAATAAATAAATAAAAAAAATTAAAAAGAAGAAACACTGATTAGAACACTTAATAATCTATCCAAATAAATATATTTATATATTAAAGTAATGGGATCAAAAGTAAAATGGCTCATAAATATAATTAAATCTGAAAAAATGCAAACAGCGACAACGGTGTATAATAAAACAATAACGTTTACTGAAACATCTTTAAAATAATAGCCATAAACAGCAACAATAGTGTATCTTAAAACACCAAAATTTACTGAAACAACTTTAAAACAATAGCCATATACAATCATAGGAGCTTCTCCGAAACGCGTCAAGTGGTGACAGGACATATCGGACGGCAGCATCTTTAACATCCATTGCATCAGCACAGCAGACCCTTACCTCCTTAGGACCGGAACCTCTTACCATCCTACTCCCGTGTCCCCGCTACCCGTGGTGGAGACGTCTCCACATGGTATCGGCAGGTCGGTTTGCTGCTTCTCATACATTTGGTATTGGTTAATGGGCCTGCCTCCGTTCTATGATTGTATATGGCTATTGTTTTAAAGTTGTTCCAGTTAATTTTGGTGTTTTCAGGAATGTTCTCAATACATTGAAATAATTACGACCCATCCAACATCTCCCTCTGTATGCCACTACGATAAGATATATGGACTATTGATGATTCACTGGGACTCATAATTGATGTATATGTAATCACTTGTTTCTGTTAAATAATTCATTTATTGGGTATCATTATTTATTATCAGGACCTTTGGTTCCTGATGTGTAATTTTAGTATATACTATTCCTAGCGCTGCTCTCTATCATTCCATTATTTTTTATGTTTGCATATTGTAAGGGTGGGGAACCCTTTTTATGATTTGAGGCTGCTGCATGGGTTTGTAGCGCTTTTTTGGTAGATATTTTACTATATTTACACTTAGATTATTTCTCTTCTTTTATTATTTATCATTTATTATTTTCTGTTTATTTTGTTGGAGTCAAATACCTTTTGGAAGGTCGGTTTGCTGCTTCCCATACATTTGATATTGGTTAATGTGCCTGCCTCCGTTCTATGATTGTATATGGCTATTGTTTTAAAGATGTTTCAGTTAATTTTGGTGTTTTAAGATACACTAATGTTGCTGTTTATGGCTATCATTTTAAAGATGTTTCAGTAAACGTTATTGTTTTAATATACACCTAATATTTTAATATATTAATATAGATATTTGGATAGATTATTCCGTTAGTATTAAGTGTTCTAATCAGTGTTTTTTCTTTTTCTTTTATGTTTTTTATTCATTTGTTTTGGTTCCCTGGAGTTCTCAATACATTGAAATAATTACGTCCCATCCAACATCTCCCTCTGTATGCCACTACGATAAGATATATGGACTATTGATGATTCACTGGGACTCATAATTGATGTATATGTAATCACTTGTTTCTGTTAAATAATTCATTTATTGGGTATCATTATTTATTATCAGGACCTTTGGTTCCTGATGTGTAATTTTAGTATATACTATTCCTAGCGCTGCTCTCTATCATTCCAATCTAAGTGTAGTAATAGTGCGAAAATTTTACACCTTATGAAGGGATACTGAAATTGTAATGTGCATAACTTCCACCTATTAAATCATTTAAAAGGAAAGAGCAAAAGTTCCAGCATGCCAAAGTATTGTCTAGTTAAGATAGCCTTATTGCTGCTTTGGTTTTTTCACATGTAATAAAAGAAAAGTACCTGACCACGGTGCGATACTATTTAAAATGTAATGTTTTACTAGAATTCGTCAAAATACACACGTACCATATATAAAAACAAACAGGCATTTTCATAATAATGAATAATGTTGCAACAAGTAACGTAGATGTCGTAACAAAATTACTGCACATGCGCAGTAGCTCATATCGGAAAACTCCGGCCGCATATGCAATGCGGACAGAGCTCTGCATACGACCCGCCATCACTAAGCATCCGCATGAAGAATGCTTGGTGACAGCAATTACACATGTAAAGGGAAAAACAGGGAAAAGGTCAACCGCACAGACAGATATGATAAGGAAGAATATATACATTCATTATTTTGGGTGGTTGCTACTGATAGTGATTATTGTTTTACAAACTCAGTACTCCCAAAGAGAGAGAGACAAAGTAAACCATTTGTAGTGCATACCTTAGTAATTGCCTTGGCTCTTTGGGAGAGCTCTTATGTCTGCTTGGTGACATCAGCAAGTGGATTTCTAAAAGAAGACCTTCGCCTTCTATCAGCCTAATGTTAACCCTTCCTGTCCCACAGGCTATCCCTAACCTTTCCCT
>WWET01000130.1:547582-571623 GCA_011038615.1 Limnodynastes dumerilii | reverse complement strand
GATACACATGACAGAGGATATAGGGAGGCTGGAGAGACACGATGGGGATACTGGGAGCTAGAGAGACATAATGGGGAATACTGTAATATGGAGACACATGATGGGGAATATGTGGCCATGATTTGCTTTGTTTTATTGTAGTTACAAGATTGTGTTGTATGATGTTTACCCGCTTACTATAATCTAGGATGGTCATTGGTGTTAAATGTTAAATTGTTAAACAGAAGTTTAAAAATTAAAGTTTGTAGGGGGGCTCTGAACATCCTAGCATCGGCCCTGATCCTAGTCATCAAATATGCTCCTTTTGCAGTAGTCTGGATCTGGTCCAAAGTTTTTGTGACTGTTATATTACAGTTGGTTATTAGTCCTATATTATTTAGGACTATGATCATCATGGCACAGTGGTTAGTGCTTAGCATTACAGTACCACAACCATATTACTGGGGATCCTTTGACATGCTGATGCTTGTAGCACTACAAGCATCAGCATGCCCTCCCGGCACCGCGTTGTTGTTTATTGAAGTTGGGATTATAGTTGTCAGTTTTTAGTAATTGTCAGGTGTTGCTTTGTTTTTTTTTTTAGTTTCCGGGATTTTCAATGTAGGTATTTTTTTACTTGCTGGGATTTTCAGTGTAGGTATTTTTTAACTTGCCAGGATTATCGGTGTAGGTATTTTTTAACTAGCCGGGATTTTCAGTGTAGGTATATTTTTACTTGCCGGGATTTTCAGTGCAGGTATTTTTTTACTTGCTGGGATTTTCAATGTAGGTTTCCTTGCCTTGCCGGAATTTTCAGTGTAGGTAATTTTTACTTGCCGGGATTTTCAGTGTATAGGTATTTTAAATTGCTGGTAATCTTTGGCGCTGGGATTTTTTTCATGCCAGGATTTGTCAGGAAAACTACAAGCATCAGCATGCCCTGCCAGCGCCGCGTTGTTGGTCAGTGAAGTCGGGTGTTGCATTGCGGTATATTTTCCTTGCCGGGATTTTCAGTGTAGGTAATTTTTACTTGCCGGGATTTTCAGTGTATAGGTATTTTAAATTGCTGGTAATCTTTGGCGCTGGGATTTTTTTCATGCCAGGATTTTGAGTGTCAGGAAACTGGTGGAGGTATTTTCAGCACCGTGAATATGACTACCAGCCGTAGTGTTGAGGTCCACAAAGCAATGGCACTTGCTTCAAAATGACTTTCCTGCCCTCACACCCCAGCATCCCACAGTGGTCTTCCGATAGAGTCAGTGAAACTCCCTTATTGTGGAGGAACACTGACAGCATGTCAAGGAAAAGTTTACTTCCAGGATGGGACAATGCTCCTGCCCAGGCCACGCACCACCTCTGTCCCAGCAAGTAGATCTTAAAATAGCGCTAGCGCCCCTGTTCAACCAATGTCCAGCAGCTTGAAAGGTAGGACCCAAGGAGAGTGGGTCGTTGCTTCTACAATCACAACCCTCTGGCAAGGTTATAACCCATGTTATATCTTCTGTAGTTGGATCAATATAACTTATTGTAGAAATGTATTTAAATTAATGGTGCAGTGCAGTTGATGATTGCTAATTATTTTTGTGTTGGAAATATATTTGATTTCTAGGGCAAAATGCCATATTGGAGAAAATATGGTTTTGTTTCTCCTAATGGAAATCTCATGCTAATTAAGTTATCCATGACCAACACATCTTGTTAGCATGAATGCATGGGAAGGGACCATTAAACTTTAATTCTGTGTCTCGGAGAGAGGCAATAACTAAATTTGGAAATGACAAATTGGTGTCAATTTTATTAAGTTTAAATTGCATTTAATTTAAGTTTAGAGAAAGTGGGTTGGATCCAGACTTAAGTAAGTGCTTGAAGAGGTGATATTTCCTATCCCAAGTCTAAATAACAGTGTAATAGTAACACTGGTCAGTATCTGTGTGCAGTATGCAATTCAAAGATATATCCCTGCATGCAAAGAATACAATTAACTTGACTCCCCCTGAAATCAACATGGTTTAGACCAGGAGTAACTAATTTCAAGCACTTACTTAAGTCTGGATCCAGCCCAATAATACTATTTCTATGATTATGAAGATCTCAGCCTTTGTGCTACCAACTTGGAGCAGGGAGCAGATTTACCTCCTGCCAACATGTGTGCCAAAAACACAAGAGCTGCATTTTGTATTTCATCTGAACCTCTGGATGATATTACAAGTACCTTTAACTAGTGTGTAAAGTTAATTCTAAGGACCCATTGTGCAATAAAACATCACTGCTTGAAGATTCTGCCTGATGCCTATGATCTGCTGTTTCCTGTGTCTAGCAGATAACCGTTTACACTGTAATTCTTTTTTTGGCTGTCCTGAGCTAAATCCAGCATCTTAAGCTACTACCAGCTATCTGCAGCCCTGACTCATAGCATACTCATAGACTCATAGCATAGACTCAGGGGGACCATCAGTAATACACCCACAAGGGTCGTGCAGCAGTGGATACAGAAGTAAGCGGTTCCAAGTGGAGCTTGGTGGTGGCAGCAACAACCTTCTACAGGGTAGGAGCCAGTAACAGTAGTTGTTTACTGGCTGTAAGGGAAAACCCCAATGCCCTAGGTGTAGGAAGTATATTGGAATACATCAGGGTATATATCATATGCCATGGCAACTAGTGCAACCCAACAGGACAACAGCTGGGATCCTGTAGCAACTGGCACCCAACAGTGTGAGCCAAGTTTTGTGACAGTTGGTGGCAAGCGGTGGGCTAATACCAGGCAACATTTTGTGTCCCATGTTAAAGCTGAGTTGCACAGGATTGCGAAATACAGTGCAGTGTCGAACTTAAAAGTTTTTTCCCAAGCCAATAGTGTGGATGTCTCATGCTGCAACAAGAGGTGAGAGAAAAAAGTGTTACATGTCGCCACTCTAATCGTGGTGACATGTAAGTTCTTACCTTGTTTCCTACTCGCAAATGATAATGCAAGTAATCAGACACCTCAGAAAAAGCACACGTTGAAACACACGTCAGGTGGCTGGTAAGAGGGAGCTGGGGTGCACTTTGGTGTCCCCCTCTTCTATCTAAACACTCACTATTTGAGTTGATTCCTTTGATTGCGTTTGACTAATTGCATTATTATTGGTAAATAATTGATTATCCTTAGCTTTTTTTGGGCAGTAAAGAGCAGAGCAGGGATTGGTATACCTCGTATAAGGAGAAGCGCCACCGTGAGGCGACTCAGCACTCATTAGGGTAAGTTTTCCCTTGCATTTAGAATAGGGAGCTTTCCTTGAATACCTCATTTAGACCCTCGGTTGATTATCTACTTGTCCTGATCTTTGCCAATTAAAAAGCGTTGTGTTTAGATTTTCAATATTTCGCCTTTTAAATGATCTGAATATTTTTTAAATCAACTCTAATTAAAAGTTACGTTTTACCTCTACATTCCTAGGACTTGCACATTGTCACCATATGGAACCATATTTTATCCTGCTTACTTTTGGATTACCTATTTGCTAAACATTAATAACTTTCCACTGGCCATTTTTCATAGGTGTGTGCACCACAAACAGATCTCTTTTTTCTTTACTAGTCCCTGTATTAGTCTGTTCTTTGTTTGTTACTGTTGAACTGTACAGTAGCACCACCTGCTATTTACCCTATCATGGGATAGGGTTAAGGTTTTTTTTAATTATACTATTTATTTATAGGAGATTACTATAACTCTGGACTAAGTGCCACTGCTGCATATAAATTTGGTCTGTGCAATTCATTTCCTAGTGTGAATACAAATAATGATGAGCCTTGTTTTGTTTGTAGGAGAGGCTTGCTGGTGGACAATACACCCTGCATCCAAACAGAGATCAGAAGGAGAAAAAGTCAGAATCGGAGATGATCTGATTTTAGTCAGTGTGTCCTCTGAGAGATATCTAGTAAGTGTATCTACTGTATTGTTTACATACAATAAAATGGATACAGTCCATGCCACATTATTTACTGTGCGTAATTGACAATATGGGTTCTATTAGGCCTCTTATAAATTTCTAAGCTCTTACAAATAAAATTATTGGGAGTTGATGTGATCAGTATAAGTTACTGAGGTCACTTTGCTAAGAATTATTGCAGTAACCCCCACTTTAATCCTTGGCCTTCTTTAATGTTCAGTCTTCATCAGGTTATAGTTTTTAATAAAATTGCCTTGTTCATTGACAATGGACTGTACCATGATCCACCTTGTTGTTTTGATTGTGTAAAAGTTGTTACTTATTTTTAGCACAGGTCTAGGTTGATATTCCCAAAATTTTTTTCTATAGTGGTGGTTTACAATGAAAATGGTTGATTATTAAAGTAATGATTGATATTTATGGATTTATTTTATTTGTTACTAAATTTTAAACAGATATCTTTTTAAAAGTTTTGTTCTATTTCACAATTTTCTTTAGTCATATGATCTTTCTATTGTCTTCCAGCATCTCTCTATATCCAATGGAATGGGTAATATCCAGGTGGATGCCTCTTTTATGCAGACCCTCTGGAATGTCCATCCTACATGCTCCGGGAGCAGTGTGGCAGAAGGTGCGTTTTCTCACGTTTCTTAAATTTATTTATTTTTCCAACCCATGTATGCCTCTTATAGAAGCGTGCCAATGTTCCTTAAGTAATGCTTGTTTTGTAGTCTTGCTTCAACTTGACTTCGTTCTAATGTATTCTAACGTATTTAGTTACAGTATCCAAAATTTTGCCATTTCTCAGACACAAAGCATGAAATAATCCATTGCTCTGTGTTAACTTGAAATCCAAGTTTAGCTTTGATAAAACTAGTTGTATCTATACTACCTAGCTCAACAGTAGGCAATTTATGCTTCTTCCACATTTCAATGACATTACTGGCTCAGTCCTTTGTAAAGGGACACAACATGTAAAAGTTCTCCACTTTTGCCTATGACAAGTTTGGTTTGTTTGAAATTATATAAATAGAATAAAATTTACTTTGATATAAAATAAAATATTAGGTCATACCTGAGATAATGGATTTTTGAAAAATGGGACCAATCTAGAATGCATCCAAGCATCACATAAATAGGTTTAACTTGACTTTATTCTTTTATTATTTGTAATTGTATTTGTATTAATATATATACACCATATATGCTATATGATTGTGTAATGTTGCACATCCACTGAATTAATATATCACATATATCAGAAAATCCACCTAAGTTTCTAATTTGATTAAATATATTTCTTTCATTTGCCTAATTTAGGTTTCAACTCAGTTTTTTCTTTATTAGTTCTTCTGTAAATGTAGACTGTACTTTTTATTTACTTAGTAATAAAATGTCATCTGATACTACAAAAAATTGATAAATTTAAAATACTTTAAACTGTTTTTTTTATCTATAAATAATTGTGAGTTATTGAATAACTCAAACTTATGGATAACATAACCTTTTTCTATCCTCCTCTTACTACTGATTATTTTAATGGTATTTGATTTTGAAGCACAGAATTTACATCTGAACCGCAGTGTTTGTTAAATGGCCTGAAACGCCACTTCTAGCATTAACATTGAAATTGACAGTAGCAGAAAAATCTTTCTGTTTTCATCCTTATCATGTCTAATTCAATGCCCCAAGGAAATAACTATGACGCACATTGATAAGTGTCACAACTAAGTAACCTTTTTTTATTTCTGCATTAGGCTACTCAATTCCCATTTGATTTATCTTTTGTAAATGTCAGTTCCATTTATAACCAAGTAATTTTAAAATCTTACTTTTGTAATTTGGGAGACGTGCTGCATGTTTGATAAATGTCATTTTGAAATATTTGAAAATAAAAGGGTTAAAGGTTTACCTTATTGTGTAAAACAAATCAGTTTAATAGAAATTATTTAAGTCAGAACAATATTTGGGTTAATTCACAATCGGTTTTTGAATACTGTTTTGAAATAAAAAACAAAATCACTTAAAAGTAATTTTTTTATTATTATTTTTCATAACAATCTAGAATTTATCATACATTAAATATTAATCTGTAGTATTTTATTGCATTCTTTTCTGTCTGACTTTAACACTCTATCACACTCCTATTTCAGGGTATTTGCTTGGTGGACATGTGGTTAGGTTTTTCCATGGTCATGATGAATGTTTGACCATCCCATCTACTGACCCATCTGACTTCCAGCACAGGTGAGTTGCAGACTGGAGCTTTAAAGAACTGCAGATTATTAACATGCCAACCTGTGGTGTTTTTTTTTTGTATTTCTAGATGTATTTAATTTTTTTCTGACCACCTAAAATTTGTTTTGAGCAAGCAAATATAGAAGCAATGTTTTGCAGAGATTCTGTGTAAGTGTGTACCAACCTAAGCTCCGATTGTGTGCTGTTTAAACAATTGATTTCTCTGACATCCATTAGGAGTCACTGCCCTACATGGGGTATAGTAGGTGGTTCTGGGAGTCAGGGCACTTCAAACTTGAAAAGTATTATCTGGATACTCCTCCCCTACTATGCCCCCACCCCCTTTGGGTTAAGATCTAGTTCTTTGTAGTGTCCTGCGGATTTGGGCTTATTTTACAGGGGCTCTGCCCCTTTATACTTTTTACTTTAAATGTTTGTACATTTTTATTTACTCTTTTCTGTCTCCTGTATGGAGACTTGGTAATAGGCTCTGGAATGCATTCAACAGACCTTACACCTTGCAGTCTTCGGTGCAAGGCCCTCCAGGAATTAATTCAGGGACAGCTTCTTGCAGAAGTGATTATTCCTTTTCCTCCTCTAGAAAGAGGTTTGGGATTCTACTTAAATTTCTTTCTAGTAGAGAAGGCAGACAGATCTTTCCGGCCAATCTTAGATCTAAGGAGCCTAAACAAGCGAATAAGAGTTCCAAGAATCAAGATGGAATCTCTAAGGCTGGTCATAGCGAGCATGGAACAGGTGGAGTTCCTAGCGTCGTTAAGTATAAGGGATCCATATCTCCATGTTCCTATATGGGAAATGCATCAACACCTGCTGCGGTTTGCGATTCTCAGTTCAGGCCTTAACCCTTTGGTCTAGCTATGGCCCCAACGGTTTTCACCAAGATAATGGCCATAATGGCCAGTCTTCTTCGTACCCAAGGGGTGACAATCATTCCTTATTTTGACGATTTCTTGTTAAAAGCTCCTTCCCATTCCCTTCTTCTCAGCCACCTAAGTCTAACCATGAGTTTCCTGGAAGCACAAGGTTGGATCCACAACCTTCCAAAATCTTCCTTAATTCTGGCTCAACAGATGCGATTTCTGGATTTTATCTTCGACACCAAACTTCAGCGGGTATTTCTGCCAGAGTACAAGATCTCGTTGGTCCTCATCAAGATCAGGTCCATTCTGGCAAGGAGGGAAGTGTCTCTGTTACAGTGTATGAAGCTTATATGTTTTCTGTTTTCAAAGCTGTTCCATATACCCAGTTTCATTCAAGGACTTTCAAGTGGGAGCTCTTACGCAAATGGTCCAGCTCTCCCCTTCATTTAGACAGACAGTTTATTAGGGTTTGGTGGCATCCTAACAATCTCTAGTATGGTGGCTGGTCCGGTCACACCTCACTAAGGGTCAGTCCCTACAAACATGATAGCGGTCATCGAAGATCACAGGTTCCAGGAATTTTGGGTCTCCAGGAAACTCATCTTCCCATCAACATTTTAGAACAGTTCACAGAGTTCTAGTACAGTCCAAAGTCTGCTGTTCAACCATAAGGATTCAGTCAGACAATGTGATGACAGTGGCCTTCCTCAACCATCAGATAGGAACTTGCAGTGAGGGCTCCTGAAAAGACCACTCTCCCACATGTATCTCAGTCGTCACAAGACACATGCAGGAGAGTGGTCTTTTCAGGAGGAGGTATTCTACCTTCTAAAACATACAAAGGATAACAAAGAATTATCCTTCCTAGACCAACATATGAGTAATGCACTCCAAACCCCAAACGTGAATTTAAATAATTCGCTAAATTTTATTACAGGAGACATGGACCTCCACAATTTCATAAAAATAGACAATGGACTCACAAAAATCACAGGGACACATTTAGTAAAAACATAGGACTCTGCTTCTCCGGAAGAGTAAGTACATAGTGCTATTGCAAAGGCATAAATGGCCACAATGTTAGCCCTACACTGAAAAAAATAAATAAAAGAAAATAATAAAACCACCTCACGGTGGCGCTTCACTCCACGTGGGAGCCACTAACTATCCCTACCTGAGATGGACCATGAACAGTAATATAACAATTGTAGCAAGAATAGTTAAATAGGAAACATTAGTAAGCAAACAATGCTGCAATGTTATAGCTACCAAACACGGCAGGGAAGTGAGGTGATAAGAATATCAGCACATCCACACATAAACCGACATGTGTTTCGCAGTATGCGCTTTGCCAAGGTTAGGACACCTTGACAAAACGCATACTGCGAAACACGTGTCGGTTCTTGGACCTGCTGCTCTGGACTCCTTACTGCATGTCTATGTGCTGATGCATAATAATATTTATTGCATAATTTACTCATCTGTCCGGACTGGCGCGGGATTATTTTGTATTCTTGGGTATTCTACCTCCTAGTCCAGAGTTGGGGTCAGTCGGAGATAGACCACATGGCATCTCATCTAAACTTCAAGAAGTCCATAGACCCCGCTGCAGGATTCCATGGTGGTTTCAGCTGGTGTACCTGTTCCCTTCAATTCCCATTTTGCTGAATGTCCTCAATAAATTGAAGAAAGAAAGAGCAGTCACTATCCTTGTGGCTCCAAACTGGCCACGCTGGACGTGGTACTCGGATGTTCTCTCAATGGGCTGGATCCAGACTTAAGAAGGAGCTTGAAATTAAGAGAGGAAAGTTACTCCTGAGCGAAACCATGTTGATAGCAGGGGGGTCAAGTTAATTGTATACTTTGCATGCAGAGATATATCTTAGAATTGCTTACTGCACACAGATAGTGACCAGCTTTACTTTCACACTGTTATTTAGACTTGGGCCAGAAAACATCACCTCTCAACTCTAATACTATTTGCAAAAGATGAAATATGACTCCCCTGAAATCAACATGGTTTAGCCCAGGAGTAACTTTCCTCTCTTAATTTCAAGTTCCTTCTTAAGTCTGGATCCAGCCCAATGTCTGCAGCTCGCCCTTCCATCTACCTCTACATCCCAATCTTCTCTCTCAATGACCCCTTCTTTGGCCCTGATTCAGAGATTGAAAATAAGAACTTAAAGTTACACCTGGGCTAAACCATGTTGATTTCAGGGGAGTCAAATTTCATTTGTTGCAACAGTATTATAGTTAAAAGGTGATGTTTCCCAGCTCAAGTCTAATTAGCAGTTTAAAAGTGAAGCTGATCAGGTATCTGTGTGCAATAAGTAAAAGCAAAGCATTCTCCCTGCATGCATAGAATAAAATTAACTTGACTCCCCCGGAAATCAACATGGTTTTGCCCAGGTGTAACTTTAAGTTCTTATTTTCAGCCTCTCTCCAGGCAAGGCCTGAGGGTTTATGTTTGGCATCTTTAAAGATGCAAGTTTCTGTTCTTTCTGTCTTCTTCCAGTGAAGGCTGGCAGGTTTATGGGTCGTACAGACTTTTCTGCATGGTGTCTGAAAAGAAGGTTGGCCAGCTTTAAAAGCTTTGCTGTCTCGGTGGATAATGGCAACAATTAGACTATCGTATGTTCTGTTAAACAGTACCAGCAGAGCTGAAGCTCACTCCACTAGAGTTGTCAGTGCTTCGTGGGACCACATAATGGCGTTTGGCTGAACAGTGGTGCAGGGCCACTATGTGGTCTCTGTCCACACATTTACAAAGTTACAACATTTTGCATCTCAGAGTGCCAGTTTTGGATGCAAGGTATTGCGCACAGCTGTTACAGAGCATTCCCTACCTTTGGGGTAACTTTTATGTCCCCATGGTCTGGCAGTGTCCCTCAATGGATGTCAGAGAAGAAAGAATTTTTTATTACTCACCATAAAATCAGTTTCTCTAAGTCCATTGGGTGACACTACACTCCCTCCCTTGCTCTGATAGTTTTGTTACTACTTACAGTGGTTTCATGTTGTACTAGTTATGCCCTGTCCTTGGCCTTATTATTTCAAACAACTAGATATTCCCCCAAAGGAGAGAGGAATATCCAGATTTCAAAGTGCCCTGACTCCCAGGACCACCTACTATATTGATGGTCTCGCTCTGTTACCCAATAGACTCAGAGAAACAAATTTTAAAGTGAGTAATAAAAAATCCTCTTTTCTTACGTCTTCTTTCAGTATATTTGTTATTTTACCTTTTTTAGGAAAGTTAATTATGAAGCAGGAGGTGCAGGTGTCCGTGCCAGATCCTTATGGAGAGTTGAACCTCTCAGAATAAGGTAGGTTTTGTCTACAAATTGCATATTATTCAAACTGTCATGACGAAAAGGGGAATCCAAGATAATTAAGCTTATGTTATGCAGTTGGAGTGGAAGTCACATACGATGGGGGCAGACATTCCGCCTTCGCCATATTACAACGGGACAGTATTTAGCACTGACAGAGGACCAAGGATTAGTGCTGCAAGATCGATCTAAGTCAGACACTAAGTCGTCTGCTTTCTGCTTCAGAGCATCCAAGGTGAGAACTGCCTGCACTTAGCACTTGCAAGTGTTGCAAAAACACTTGAAAAAGTTACAATATAATGCATTTTTACTATCAATAAAGGGTTTCCATTCTGGCCCTTTTTTAAATACAAACATTAACACGTCCTTACTGTAAAATCATTGTTCATGACAGTTCCTGCTTGACTGGAGTTTACAAATATTTTTACTCTTGGTTTAATTTTTAAAAGAAACTAATTTACTATCCAATATGTCTTTTGAGTGTGGGAAAAAAACTACTGCAGACTGCAGAGGTAATCTATAACAAAAAGGGGATAAAAAGTTATACAAACTGGATTGGATTAGAAGTCTATTGTCTGTAACTATGATGAGACAAAGCTCCCCATTGTGCCATGTTTTATTTTTTTGCTTTTTATATAGGAAAAGTTGGACTCTGGCCCAAAGCGCGACATTGATGGAATGGGAGTAGCAGAGATTAAATATGGAGATTCCATTAGCTTTATCCAGCATGTAGACAGCGGTTTGTGGCTGACTTACAAAGCCCAGGATGCAAAGACAGCAAGATTGGGACCACTAAAAAGAAGAGTAAGTAGATACACTATATTATGTTGTACTGGATCCTAATTTAATAGTTGTGTCAGTTTTCCGTGTGCTGTGAGCAGTAAAACAGCTGCATTCTTTATGTGAGCATGCACACGCTTCTGACTTTATAGCCCGCCCCTGGATCCTCAAGATCTAGACTTCTGTGCTGACAGTCGTTCCAGGGCAGGGCAGTTTGGTATGCTTAAAGCATGGTCCCAAGGTGGGAGCAGGTGGTATTTATATTGTACAATAAGGGTGTTCAGCAAATCCCTTATGCATGATCCTTATTTATGCACAAACCACGTTTCTGTGGGGCTTGTGTGTAAATGTTAAGATAGGGTCCTGCTGATGGAAAGCACTTAAGTGCAGTAGTCTCCCTCTCACACTTATGGAAATTAAGATCACGCAGCGATCCGGTAGCAGACCTCTGCTGCTGTGTATCGGAGGTTTACTTGCATCAGGAACTAAATCAGGATCCAGTCTGTTGTTATATTTTGGAACATGTAATACATAATGTAAGAATCTAATGATATCAGATAAGTTACAAAAAAAACCTGATTTTGAAATTAAGATAAAACATTTCAAATGTTTTCTTATGAATTTTATTGAAAATCAGCCATGAAAAACCTGGATGTACTTCCTTACTTGCATTCTGATGGTTGTGATAGATGAACAAGAAGGTAGACATTTATATTATGCTTGCAGTCATTAGATAAATGAATAAGTGAGTGATAGCAGTGATCATAATGTTACTTCTAATGCTTTTATTGTACAACTATTCTATTCACTTAAGTAAAATCACATAGAAAAAGCAAATCCTACAACAGCTGTTCCATGTGTAGTAGATTTTGTCAATGCAATGAAACATGGATGCTACACTTTAGGTAAATATAAATATGCTGCAGATTTATATGGTGAGTGGTGACGGGTACTTTGTATCTTATACAATGAAAAGCACCATTAAAGCTGTGCATTTGTTAAGTTATCAGTGTTCTGAATTGATATTACTCTGTATATTTTGCTTCCCTAAAAGTTGTACAAGGTCTGTTTTGGTGCATTGTTTATTGCGCACTGCAAGAATCTGTGCACGATAGAATTACATTTTTTTTTTCTTACCAGCAAAGGAGGATTATAGAGATTTCTTGCTTTGTATGTCCAGTAGAAATCATTTATGTGTCCATTTCTGGATATGTATCTGATAATGCAGCTTTCATTTTCAACAGTCTTTATTACATTTAAAATAGAGATTGCATTGAGATGATTTAACTGGATGTGCTTATGTGTGAATTTAGGAATTTTCTGTAAAGATGTAAACTGTAATTATACACAGTTGTACACAGTATTTAAAAATCACTAAATATTGGGGCACGATCTTCACACAGGAATTTGTTGTGGTGATAAAACAAAATCATTTAACAGCTATATACTTCTTGACAACTTTTTCAGAATGATTCAGAGGAAACCTTGGTGACTGGCCAAAATTAAGATATTCCTATAGAAGTGATATAGAAGTGAGCTATAATATTGTCATCAATTGTATCTTTGCATTTAATGTTGGTGTCTGCACCTTTCCTCTTCCCAATATGTCTTAATTATTATTTCACCCAGTATGAAAATCCTGTTTATCAATATAGTTATCACCTTATAAAACCAGCTACACAGAAATATGTCTCAATAGATGACAGCTAGGAAAAAATTCCTTTATATATCATATAAACACAAGAGGACTAGTGTCTAACTTGGTATTTCATCATATTTGTTGTGCAGGAACACAGGATATAAAATTGGATAAATTAATTAATTGATAATATTTTGTCTGTGATTAAACTCTACATTTAGAATATTTTGATTTTTTTTTTTTAAATAGGCGATTCTGCACCAGGAAGGCCATATGGATGATGGTGTCACTTTACAAAAATGTCAGCATGAAGAGTCCCAAGCTGCTAGAATCATTCGTAACACCACTGGCTTGTTTAGTAAATTTATCAGGTACTCATTTCTCTGTAACCAATGCTATAGGATTTTTATTTGTGTGTCTAGAGGTAGTTTCTTGAAAAGTATGCAGGCAATAGGCTTATGTTAGGAGTGCATGAACATGAAAAAATAAAATACCAACCAGTTAAGGTGTACTACACTGAGGGTCACTAATAAAAAAAAATTAAACACAGCTTTTACATGTTTGATTTTGCAGTAATTAAAATTGTATTTTAAAAACAGTACTGCAATTACCAAATTACTTATAGGATGATTTGTGTAACTGTTCATTGAACATAATCGTGTATTTTATCATTAGTGATTTGGATTCTCTGACGGGAAACAACCGAACAGGAACAGCCCCCGTCGCCCTGCCTATTGAGGAGGTAGTTCAAACCCTGCAAGACTTGATTGCTTATTTTCAGCCTCCCGAGGAAGAACTAGAACACGAAGATAAACAGAATAAACTCCGTTCACTCAAGAACAGGCAGAACCTTTTCAAAGAGGAGGTATACATTGAGACATTAAAACTGAGAACTTTGACTTTTTTAAACCTTTTCATTTTTCTTTTTATGCTTGCACCATTTTCTACCTTTGTGCTCAGTAATGGTCTATTATGATATATAGCCTGAATAACTGTATATTATCATGGACCTTAACTAAAGTAATATATCCTGGTTAAAGTTACAGTACTAAAAGTTACCTTAAAACATAATATCATACAGAGTTTTTAAGAAAATAAGAAAGGAAAAAATAATTTGCCAATATTTGATTGGGTGTCGTGCATTCTAGAGACTTTTATAAAAAAACAGAACTAGATATTGGTGAATTCAGAACAAAGAACCTTGGGCTGGATCCAGACCTTGTTAAGTGCATGAACTTAGTTACAAATGGGCTAAACCATGTTGATTTCAGGGGGAGTCAAGGTAATTGTATTCTTTGCATGCAGGGATATATCTTTGAATTGCTTACTGCACACAGATACTGACCAGCTTTACTATCACACTGTTATTTAGACTTGGGATAGGAAACATCACCTCTCAACTCTAATACTGTTTGCAGCAGATGAAATATGACTCCCCTGAAATCAACATGGTTTAGCCCAGGTGTAACTAAGTTCATGCACTTAACAAGGTCTGGATCCAGCCCCTTGTGTGTTCTCGCCACGTATCACTGCTGAAACTCTGCGAACCCAAGAAGAGTCCACACTCTCCAGATATAACATCAAAATTATATGAAAGGGATGTAAAGTAAAGCACACACTTTACCACTCTTTCATATCATTTTGATTTAGATATTGGTAATGATTGTATTTAACCCTTTTAATAATCTAAAAGAATGTCTCCGGGTGTGTCTATGAATCACTATCACTTTTTAATTGTCGTGGCTGTGTCTAAAGCTGGGCACACACTGGGGTTTTTCTGCCGATAATCATGCAGCTCACACAATCAAAAGACAGTTTCTGCAAATATCTTACCAGTGTGTATTGTCTAAATTTTGGGTGCTCCTTATTTTGCGATCAATGATGTCCCAATTTATGAAGAAAAAAACTACAGTGTGTCACCGGATTCACAACTATGTGTATTGGTAAGTTACGTGCCGGTTTCTAAGTGCGGCGCTAAAGCACACGTGTAGTAAATACTTTATGCTATCTACGTAGCGTTTCGTTACGTAGATTGCGTACATGCAGTCTTTAAGACCACATATACGCAATCTACGTTGCAAGAAGTAACGTAGATTACGTTACAAAATTACTGCGCATGCGCAGTAGCACTTTTCTGAAAACTCCGGCCACAAATGCAATGCGGCCGGAGCTCTGCATATGGCCCAGCAACTCTGTTATTACTTTATAATGTATATTTCAGAAGTACTCTATGTTACACGTTGCAGAGGTAAGGAAAGCAGCATGTGAAGTTCCTCTGTCTGGGTTCTATGTGCCTGGTTTCCCTCAGCTGCTGGATAATCAATTAAGGTTTGCCTGACTTCTGCAGCTGATTGGAGGAGAGGACTTTAAATAGCCTGAGCCTGGGAAGCCTCATTGTCGGCTATAGCACCTGGTTTGATTTGTGTGCCTGCTGTTCTGATTGCGTGCTCCTTGTTCTCCTGCCTTGGATTGTGTTGTGCTTACTGTCCGTCTGTTATTCCTGGTGTTACCCTTGCCCTTTCTGTTTCTGTTGTCTGCCCTGTTATCTGGGTGTAGCGTGCAGCGTGAGTCACTTGCTACTTACACTGGCAGCTGCGGTCTCGGGCTGGTACAGCTTATTTCCATCTGCTGAGTGGGTCTGCCATCTCACACTGCCTGTACCTGCCGTGCAAGCAATTCCATTTGCTCCTCTCTGTATGCGGGTGTGTTCGCTGTGTTTACCATTTCACAGCGCGTGGAACCCGGGTTTTGGACTCCCTTTGTGGTGCTTTACATCTCTCCTTGTGTCTCTACCTCGTGAGTCTTACTCCACTGTGTTCCATCTGTCAGTGTGTATGCGAGTGTGAGTCAACCCATGGGACTCCGCTCTCCCGTTAGCGGTGTGCTGCATTACATCTCCTGTTTTACCTGCTCCTTCCTCCTCCTACCAGTTGGTCAGGTGTCTCTTGGAGGCCCTTGTCTGTTATCTTCTCCACATCTGTGGTTACCTTCATTTCCATGGTTCCCATTCCTGATTAATATTTACCATCTGTTTTCAGTGTGTGGGTTCCAGTCTGCTATCTTGTGTGCAAGGGTTCCAGCATGCATCTCTGTGTGTTTAGGCTCCTGTCTGCCTTTTGTGAGCAAGGGTTCCTGCTACCTGTGTTGTGTACAAGGGTTCCAGACTGTGTATCGGTTCCTGTTCAGGTACCTACGCTAAAGGTTTTCCTTGGAGGCTATCACCAGGGTCCGCAACCTATCGGGTGCCAGCAGCCAAGCCTATTAACACCATCAGAGGCTCTAGTGAATAACTGGCCCTGGTTTAGACTGCGCGCCCCGGTGAAAACCCTTCATGGAGACCGTAACACTAAGTATCCCAATCATGTGAAAGATGTATATCACTAAATTAAAAATAAAAAAAATCTATTTCGGCTTGATTTTTCAAAACATTTGCATATCTGCTTTTGTTTAGGGAATGCTTGCTCTGGTGCTAAATTGCATTGATCGTTTAAACGTGTACAGCACTGCAGCACACTTTGCTGAATTTATTGGGGAGAAAGCTGGACCAGCGTGGAAAGAAATCTTAAATCTTCTTTACGAATTACTAGGTAAGTGTCAACACAATCCCTCATTATTGCATTGCAGGCAGTTCAGGCCTATCACACAATCTACAACCATATAATCCAATATTGCAAGAGTGTGTATTCTCCCGTGATCAGGTCGCATCTGTTTACTTCTGTCAGATAATGTAGGTAGTGTGTGTGCATGTACAACGATCTGTCCAGCTTTTTTTACACTCTTCTGTGTAATAAAGGCAGATCCGCAAATTCACAAATAATAACTCCAGTAGACTTCTGTACGCTATGTGCAATTCCAATATCCCTGCATCAGAATGCAGCTCCCCACACAAAGGATGTGCTTACCCCCATCCATACGAGAGACACATGATGGATTAGCATAAGTATTTACATTTTTCAGTAAGAGCTTGGCTAAGTCCTTACATACAATCCAGTATTCTGCATGCTTGTAGATGTGTGTAGAATACTTAAAATAGGATCCTGGTGGCGGATCCGCGACCCATGTGTAGGAGAGCAGGGGGGTATGTGCTTCATTTTTGCATGCGGGGTTGAGGATCACAAATTTCATATGGTAGCAGCAGAGGCTAGCGTATAAAATTTACCTTTTACTCTGGTTGCGGCCCATAGTATCTATAACACTATTTTTCTGGCCCATAGTGATAAAAATTTCATTAGCAGACAGTTACCTGTTCTTTACTTCAACTATAATCTGTTCTGCTGTTTAGTTATCATAGAGCTATAGTATGTTATACTTTATTAAAGGGTCTATAAAATAGAATACATTGTTTTAAATGCTTCAATAGACTGTTTAAACCTTTACAATATGCCATTTTTCCAACTTAGCTGCCCTGATTCGTGGAAATAGAAGCAATTGTGCACAATTTTCCAATAACCTGGATTGGCTTATTAGCAAATTAGAGCGTCTTGAATCTTCTTCAGGTACTGTATGTTCACAATATTTTGACATATCTTCAAGAAATACTATGATGTAGATTAGGCACTATACCCATTAGAGATGAAAAAATATGGTAATCTTTCACCGTGTTTATAAAAAAAATTGTATATATAACACAACTAATAATCTGTATTGTACTTAAGGTTCTCATGGGTTATTTATGTATGTATGTTTGTTTGTATTTAATTAATTGTTTTAAAATTACTTATAAAACATTAATGAATTGTTTTAGTTTAAAGCACGGGGGAGTTCTAGGGAGGGGGGCCAGGACAACTAACGTGGGGGCCCTGTCGCACATTACATATTTATTTTGGTAATAATTTTTAGTGATAAATGTACAGAAAGAGATACATTTACATAATAACATACTAACAGCATCCTACACAAGTGTTACAAGCTATAACAGAGACAAATCTGACAAGAAAAGAAGGAAGGAAGGAGCAGAGGACTGAATGTAACCTATCTGGAGCAGTCCAGGACCCTTTTGTTGTCCGTCTCTGCCATAAAGTCTCTAACCATTCAAATTGTTGGTCATTGCAAGTAATGAAAGAGACACGTATACATAATACCATAACAGCAATTTCGTACATAGTGTTATGTCCGCTGGTGGGACCTGATCTAGCCTGGAACGTAGGACTGATGCTCTAGTGTACAGTGTAAAGGTCTACAGAGATACATGTCCAGAAAAATGTTTGCGCAATTGCATTGATTTAGGCCCGAACTCAGCAGACTGCTGTGATTGCCTGCGTTTAGAGGAATCGTTGTAGGGGAAGGAAGGTGTGTATACAATGAAGTCATTGTACAGTAAGGGCATATATCTTTTAAAGGAGCCAAATGCATACCCTAACATTACCTTAGGTACATATAGTTTCAGCTATACATTTACTTCTGCCACAGGGCATAAACCCGCAGACAGCTGACACTCCACAGCCACAGAATTGTTGTTTACCCTTTGTGTTCTGTGTATTCTAATATTTTATTTTCACAAAGCACTACTATCATTTCCATGTACTTGCGATTGGCTCACTGAGGAAGAGAACATTTCTGCAAAACGTATCTGGATTGTGCTTGACTGCTGTGTATCTGTACACAAAAGGTTTCACTTGCGCACAGATACAGAACTACACTTGTGTGTTTGTATGTTTGATTCTGGATTAGGTCCTAAATGTGTATTTATAATGTAATTTTTCTAGACTACTGGCAGATTTGACTAGTATATGGTCTTTTTTTTATTGCAGGAATACTGGAGGTTCTGCATTGCATATTGATTGAAAGCCCAGAAGCTTTAAATTTAATAGAGAAGGGGCATATTCGTTCTGTAATTTCTCTCTTGGACAAACATGGCCGAAACCACAAGGTATAACCACATTTCTTATCATTGACATGACCTTAATGGCATGTTTACAACCAACACAAAACATTTAAATGAGAGATACACACCATCACTACATATTACAGAACAATTATAGTTTATTGATGGTTACATAATAATAATGATATTGCCCTTAATGGGGTAGATCCAGAAGTACCTACACGAGTGAATTTATGTTAGCTGCTAGCGGAAAAGCGCCCATTAGTACTTACTGCGCATGCGCACGGCAGATGTTTCGCCATGTAACTCATAGCGTAAGGGCCAGTTACGTAACAACTGCATAACTATGGACAAAAGAGCGTGTTAGCCATACGACAACCGTAATTACACTTGGGAGGTGGGGTGAGGCCGACAGAAGTTACGCTTTGAAAAGTTAAGGTAGGGTTTGGAGAGCGTAAAACAGCCATACGAGCGAGGGCAGTGCATAGTAAGTACTCTAACGTAAATACGCCACGCTAGTAAACGTAATGGAAACGTAGCTCTTGATCTGGTCCAATGTTAGTACTTTGTAATTAATATAAATTACCTGTATTACTATTGTCCTACTATCATTGTCATAGAGGTTATGATAAAAATACCAAGTCTAGAGGGGAAAGTGATTAATATACCAGTCATGCTGAGATTGAGGGCAAGCATTGCAGTAATGCTTTCATACATATCTCTTTCATAGATTTTTTTGGTACTTAATTTATAAGCTGGATTTTTTCAGGTTCTGGATGTCCTGTGCTCTCTATGTGTATGTAATGGAGTAGCGGTACGTACAAACCAGAACCTCATATGTGACAACCTGCTGCCCAGGAGAGATTTACTGTTACAAACTCGTTTGGTTAACGACGTAACCAGGTATAGTATGATTGTTGTTTATTTTTTCTATACTTTAACTTTTAACAAGGAGTTACAGTTTGTAGAAGTGCTTTTAGGTTTTTTTTGTATAAATTTAATAAATTAATTGCTTTCCTCATTTTGCTGTTACTCAAAACCAAAATCTGGTTCAGCCTCTTTGTGTATAAAGATTCTTTAGGAATTGAAATAGATAAATATTTTATTGTTTTAATAGATTACATCCAATTAATTGATGCGATCAGTAATTCAATTAATAATGATAGCAACATCACTCTATAGAGCAATATTTAATAGGACATATCAGACTGGATTCACTACACCCAATTTTTTTTTTACGTGCCTAGTTATCCGTTTATAGCTACTACGCATGTGTAGTAAGTATTTTACGCTTTGTACGTAGCATAGATAGATAGCTACGTAGATAGCGTAATATAGTTACTACACATGCGTAGTAGCTTAGTAGCTATAAACGAATAACTAGGCACGAAAGTTAAAAAAAAATTTTTAATCAAGTATTTTTTTTATAAGAATTTCCAATAAGTTTTTTTTTTAACACAAAAACAAACAGAAAAGAAACCAATGATTAACAGTTGTCAGGGTAACTTGGGCAGTGTCTTTTTGAAACAGAGTTGAACAAATATCAGTTTTGCACATTCAGAGGTAGTAGAAGCATCAATGCAATGTGAACAGAACATCAGGGTATATAATGCAGTATATGCAGCATAGTATATGACCAAATTCCAAATTAAGATAAGCATCTACATATGCTCCAGCAGGGAGTGTAATGTTTCACTTAGGGCTGTAGTCGTTGTTGGTTACATAATGGTTATCAAGGGATACAAAAGCAGGTAGCACGTCGAGCTGGGAAACAAAGGGAGCAATTCCTGTGATCTATCCAGGGTCCCATACTTTATGGAATATCTTATGACTGTCCAGGACTTGGCGGATGCTTTAGTCCCGGTCTGGGAGGAGATCCCTCAGGAGACCATCCTCCACCTCATCAGGAGCTTGCCCAGGAGTTGTAGGGAGGTCATACAGGCACGTGGAGGCCACATACACTACTGAGCCTCATTTTGACTTGTTTTAAGGACATTACATCAAAGTTGGATCAGCCTATAGTGTGTTTTTCCACTTTAATTTTGAGGGTGACTCCAAATCGAGACCTCCATGGGTTAATAAATTTGGTAATTTTGGTAAACGTAATAAGGAACAAAAACAGGTCACATACATAGATTATTCCACAGTATAACAAGATTAGGCCTTATCCAGACTGTAACATAGTAACAAACACATTGGAACGAACACAGTGTGAAGGTACTCAGAGATAAGCTACACTACCAGATATATGTTCCAGTCAAATGTAACCTCCAAGCATTGATGGTTTTACCATCTGTATGTCATTATTTGGTTGAACCTTAATTTAATTATTTTTTTCAGCATGAGACCAAACATCTTTCTAGGCGTAGCAGAGGGCTCAGCACAGTACAAAAAGTGGTACTTTGAAATGATCATTGATCAGGTGGATCCTTTTCTGACACCGGAACCAACTCATTTGCGTGTTGGCTGGGCTTCAACTTCTGGCTATGCCCCTTATCCTGGTGGAGGGGAAGGCTGGGGAGGCAATGGTGTTGGTGATGATCTTTTCTCCTATGGTTTTGATGGTCTCCACTTGTGGTCTGGTAAGTGTATTCCGTGATTGTGTCTCTGCATTAAAACAAATTGTCCTATAAAATCACACAACTTATATCCTAGAACTCTGAACAGAAAGATCATTGTTTTGGCTGAATCTTAGCACCATAACCAGTGTTTTTAATATTGCTACATTTCTTTCACTGCTGGTTAGATGAAAGAACATTCCTGACTCACAGCTTTTACTGATGATGCAGCACAATACCCAGTAATAATGCTTCAGCCACCATTGTACAATGAATTTACTTTGTGGACTAGTTTTTCTGTTTGCGTAGAAAGTGTTGAGTGTGCTTGTTGGTTTCCTTACATGTATTCCTCTTTCATTAAACCATTATAAAACCTGGAAGAGACACAACAGGGAGTGCCAGAAACCACTATTATACAGGCTGTGACCATTGGATGTTTAGTTACTAATGCCTTACAAAAATATGGAAAGAATCATTTCTCCTTGCTACTTATTTCCCATTGAAAACTGGGTTTGCTAGGAAAAATTAAAAGAATACAATATAGTAGCTTGACAGTTCTTGTGTGTTTTGAACCACTTCTCTATAAGTATTAATATTTTATAGTATTCATTTTTTTTAAGCTTAATAATTTGTTAAAACATTTTATATATTGTTAACAATGCAAGATAAAAACATCCTAAAGCAATGATATGATGCAAAAACAGCTGCAGGCATGTCAGCATTGTTCAGGGCATAACCAGCAGCAGAACTATTACTGTCATTTTTATATTAGACAAAAGGAAAAGACAACGGAAGACAGATAAAATATGAAACTTTAAATCATTTTTGGTAAAAACATAAAAAGCCCATAATATTTGTGTGGATGAAATATTTGTATATATCATATTTCATTCAGATGGCAATAGCCAACTCTACTTTGGATATAAATGAGAAGGAGTCACTACAAGGAGTTCAGAGATTGACACATTTTTGAAGCTTGGAAGAGAACACTGTTACACATTTGCCAGTTGGAGGGGTTTAGGCAAAGGGCTCTGTTCATAATACAACAAAAGCTAATTTCCTCCATATAATCCACACATGTTCTCTTTAAAGACAGCAGCTGCGTATAACTGAAAAACAGTCTGTCTGTATCCTGTAGAAGCCTATAAAATGATTGGAGGATTTCAAAGATTAAACATTTTATTGACATCAGTTTACATAGTAGTGAGTAAAGAAAAGAGACCGTAACCATACTCTAAATACACTATAATTATTCCACTGCAAAAACATTTATAATGAACGCAATGAATGGTGTTATCCTTGGCATAAAGCCTAAGTAAAACTACTGTATGCCATCACTTATAGATGCTCACTTGTCCAGAAATCAGCATTGCCCTTGTTCCTAATCTGACAAAATCCACTGTGAGTTTGATGCGCAGGAATTCAGTAGTTTCTCTTGCTAGAAAGTTTCACAATGGATTTTAAATCCCATTTTCAGTATTCAGTATTTTCAGTTAATTTTAGATATTGTCAAAGTTTTGGTTATTTACTTCTTGCATGTTAGTGGGAATAGCTCTATATATGTACTTCCATTTTACCATATGTAGCCTGTTTTTAAATGTGTTTTCATTAAACCACAATGCCCCTTAATGAAACTATCTCCTTGTCTGTATGTCTATCTATCCAGGGCTGACACAAAATATTTTGGGCCCCTGGACACATCTGCGGTGCCCCGCTTCCTACGTGACATCATTCGTGATGTCACATAGGGGGCAGGGTGTCGCAGACCTGCAATAACAGCAGTCCAATGCGTTGGTTAGACCTTCCCTGCATATTGGTACAGCTCTAAGCAGCAAGTATCATATTCAATCGCATGTTAACTTTGTATATGACTTTTTACATAAGATAAATGCTGTATTATAGTGCCCTTCTTTTTATTTTATTTTATTTTTATCATTGATGCATATAGGACGGGTACCCAGAGCTGTGGCTTCAACCAATCAGCACTTACTGGCTTCGGATGATGTCGTTAGCTGTTGTTTGGACTTAGGAGTTCCCAGCATATCCTTTCGCATTAATGGGCAGCCTGTCCAGGGCATGTTTGAAAATTTTAACACAGAAGGTCTCTTTTTTCCAGTTGTAAGCTTCTCTGCTGGCGTCAAGTAAGTAGTTCCTTTGGTTTTCACTAAGCTTTGCCACACTTCAATTCCTACAATGACATGCTCTTTTTGCATTACTACAGTATGCAATATGTTTTACTTTATAAATTAGTACAGAAAAATAAGAATTTTATTTCACAGACTGGATCTTGAAAAAAATAAAAGCCCAATAGCCCTATAGACAGGACGTAGTCTTTATTAAAGCCTACATTTACAAGTGCATACAACGTAAATTATAAACATGTAACACCCCACTTGTTTCATATTAAAATATATTTATTTAATAGGTCATATTAAAATCACAGAGAAAAACATTCACTTGCATATTTTACATAGCAGCAATTAATAAATGAAAATTGGAAATGTCATTATAATGCAAAATACATACATGTGTTTCAGCCCAAAATACCAACATGATTCCCATTAAACAGTATGAACAGTCTGAGTAGAAACATAGAAAGTGATGGTAGATAAGAACCACATGGCCCATCCAGTCTGCCCAGTTGTTTATTTAAAACTATACTGACCCTAGACCCTATTTACCCTCAATTTAGTTTGAGATTTAGGATAGCCTTATATTTATCCCATGCATGTTTAAACTGTTCTACTGTGTTAGCCTCAACCATTTCAGATGGGAGACTATTCCACTTACCTATCACCCTTTCAGTGAAGTAATTTTCCCGCACATTTCCTTTGAATCTACCACCCTCCAGTTTATATCCATGCCCTCGTGTTCTATTACA
>WWET01000130.1:520226-532928 GCA_011038615.1 Limnodynastes dumerilii | reverse complement strand
ATCCCCCTCTCTCCTTTGTTTCCTCTGTACCCCTACACCCCCCCCCCACTGCTCCCTATGTCTCTGCTACCTGGTGTTACGTCTTACCCATTTCCCAAATGTCTTTCTCTATCCCACTATCCCTATTATTCTTTGTATACGACTCTCTCCCTACTGTTCTCTATACATCTCTTTCTTCTGGTTTTTTTTGTACCAATACGCCTGCTTGTCTGCAATACTGGCTCTTGGTTATGCAGGCAAATCTGTTTGTCTGCCCTTTTTGTGGGGCAACCTGAGCCATGGGGCCCTAGGTGACAACCTTTCTGGCATATGCATTGGGCCACTTCAGGCCATTATAATTGTAATTAATTCTTAATTCAATTAATTAATTCATTCATTAATTCTTGTTAGCTACACAAGCTACTAAATTAGTTAAAATACTAATACTGGACCGGATTCAGATTTAATAACGCAGGTCACTTACGCACGCATTGTGCGTAAGTGACCTGCCTTCACTGGAGGGCGCATGCGTCCTCCAGATGTTACGCTAGGGTTACTATAGTAACCCTAGCATAGCAACAAGTTCCGTCCGAGCCCATTTCCAAGAAAATTGTCTGTGCTTCCCTTCCGCCCGCCAAAGCTGGTGGGGGGGAAGCATTTAAATTGTACAGTGTGGGAGGGGGCTCCCACACTGTAGCAGATCAGCGGTCATAAAGCGTGCGGGAGTCTGAATCTGGCCGACTGTCTGCAAACTGACTGTGTGAGTTTTCTTCAGATCTGTGACTTTATAGTATTTTGTAGGTAAGCATTTTCTGTATCTTTTACAGCTGACCAAATGATGGAGAGAGTTGGCATTGACAAGATTCGCTTCTTCAGAGTGGAACAAACATATGCTGTAAAATCTGGGAGCTGGTATTTTGAGTTTGAAGTTGTTACTGGAGGAGACATGCGTGTAGGCTGGGCTAGGCCAAACTGTAGGCCAGATATTGAACTTGGGGCAGACGATCGAGCATTTGTATTTGAAGGAAGCAGAGTAAGTTAATTCTGCTTAGTTCTTGCATCTTGAAAAAACAGAAACTGATGAATTAAAGAAAAAGAAAATCAAAACACACACATACACATTGACACACATCTAGATAGACCTAAATGTCTTTTTTTGTATTTCACTTTGTGGCTACTCCTTTTGCAATATGTATATTTGCAAGGTTATATTTTGTTGACAATAGTTGGAAAAAGGAATTGTTACAGTAAAAGAACTTTCATAACACTCTGGTAAATAAGCCAACCCTTTTAATGCTTTCATTTGTTGTAGTCTTGTAGTCATGCAAATCAATACAACAAAGAAATAATTTAATGCTACTCACAGGGCCAGTGTTGGAACATGGGAAGCTCCTTCTTTGGAAGAAACTGGCAGCCAGGAGATGTGGTTGGATCCATGATTAACTTGGAAGACAAATCAATGATCTTCACTTTAAATGGGGAACTTCTCATTACCAATCAAGGATCTGAGCTGGCGTTTGCTGACTTTGAAATTGAAAATGGTAAGTACTGCAACCCATAACCCTAGGTAAAATAGAATAAAACAAAAGACAGGTCTGGCGCTCCATACAAACATTATACAACACTATGTGTCAGCACAAACATAAAAAGGAGGTTTAGTTCACAATATAGCCATATTGGGTTAAGCTCACCTGCCCAGCGTCAAGGCACCTCCTGTAGGTGAGTCCCTATCCATCTGCTATATGTGTACTCAGGAGGTCTGTGGTAGGACACTGTCCACTTTTCATTGATGCAGATAATTTGCTTAGTACATAATTATGATTGTTGATAGATAGTTGTACAGTTAATCTCTTGTGTTACACATGAATGCTTTTGTAGTTTGTTTTTGCAAATTGAGTCTGATCTGAGAAATACCCTTTGCTAGAGAAATGTTTTTTTAATGTTATGCGCTACAGCCTCAATAATCTTTTCCTGCTTTTTAACATTAGCAATTGAATTTGTACTTTGCTATTCCCCATTTTCCTAGCTTTTTGCATTTAAATTATACAGTAGGGGTGGATTTTAGGGGTTATGTGGGAATCAGCAGTCGTAGGATGATGCTGATCCACCCGGGTGACTTAAGGCTGCCTTATGGCAGCATAAGTCACCTAAAGTCCGCACTCTCCCCAGAGGGGGAGGGGAGGGACAGGGAAGTTCCATATCCTCTTCATGCAGACTGTAAGACCTACATGCATGTGGCAAACACAGAGGTCCAGATCTGATCCTATGACTTTAGTTACATTTTAGGAGCAGTAAGGTGTGCTGAAATACTCCAGTAGAAGCAGCTGAGCATTGTGTATATGGTGGAGCCTCTAGAGCCTGACATTTCAGAACATGTTGGTCTTGCTGTACTTGAAGTAGTAACTTCCATTCTGTTCAACAGTCACATTCTATAGAATGGTATCATTAATCAGAAACCAACAGGTTAATTGCTGCTCAAATGGATGAGAACTCACATTGCAGAACAATTATGTATTCTTTACTTAGTAAATGGAAGACACTTATTCATTGACGACAAGCAGTAAATTTGCCTAATGACCCTGACCATGGTATCCACTCAATGCCTGTCTTTATAAATTAGTGACTTCCATTTACTTAGCAGAGAAATAAATTAGTTCTGGGTTTCTGTCAAGTAGATTATGCGCCTTTTCATGTAATATCTTACAGTATATAGATCTGACAGAGTTGTTTCAGGAAACATTAACTACAAGTGAAATGCAGGCATCACATAAGCTTTACAAATAATTGGGTAGATCCAGAACTCCGCTTGCAATCCATTTACTAGCGTAGCGTATTTACACGTGCGTACCTTCTAAGCACTTACCTAGACACACCCCCTGAACGTACGTACTTTGACCGATTTCCGCTTTTCAAACCCTACCTTAACTTTTGGCCGCGTAACCGCACTCGTTTGGACACGTACGTATAGGCAACGCGGACTTACGCAGCTAAGCAGGCCCATACTTTACGATTTAAATACAAACCCCTGCCTACATAGCGTAATTTAGGCGTACTTTTAGCTCACCTAAAATTGGCACGCCCCCACGTACTGATTTACGCAACTGATACGTGAATGTCCCATAAGCTCAGAGTTACGTTACGTAGCGTATCATCTGTCGTGCGCATGCGCAGTACATACAAAATTGCGATTTATTTTTTTTTGTGTCCGCCAGGCGTAAATCTGCACAGAAGCGTTGTTCTGGATCTGGGCCAATGCTTTTTAAGTCACTATTTTCTAGTTCATGGGGTTATTAGTCCAAGGTAGAACATATTTTACAATACATAGAAGGTGTTAACTGTCAGCAATGTAAAACAATTATTATGAATGCATTAAATGATCCACAATATATAAACAGTTTTGAACTTTTCACAGACTGGTAAGGTATTGTCCTGCAGAGCTTACCATCTGTTTGGCATCTCTCCTGTACATGTTTTCTGCAGGTTTTGTCCCTGTCTGCTCTCTTGGGTTGTCACAGATTGGTCGCATGAATTTTGGAAAAGATGCCAGCACCTTCAAATATTACACCATGTGCGGCCTGCAGGAAGGTTTCCAACCATATGCTGTGAACATGAACAGAGATGTTGCCATGTGGTTCAGCAAACGCTTACCAACCTTTGTCAATGTGCCAAAAGATCATCCTCACATTGAGGTAATTATTATGACTCGCTTCTAGCTTACTGTTTTACGTCATAGTTCAACATTAATTTTTCCCACTTAAACTTCATTCAATTTTTTGAAATTGCAGGGAGAAAGTACACTGGAACCTAGTTGAAAACAAAGTGCTGGATCCAGACTCAAGTAAGTGCTTGAACTTAGTTACTCCTGGGCTAAACCATGTTGATTGAAGGGGAGTTATATTACATCTGTTGCAAACAGTATTAGAGTTGAGAGGTGATGTTTCCTAGCCCAAGTCTAAATAACAGTGTGATAGTAAAGCTGGTCAGTATCTCTGTGCAGTAAGCAATTCAAAGATATATCCCTGCATGCAAAGAATACAATTAACTTGACTCTCCCTGAAATCAACATGGTTTAGCCCAGTAGTAACTAAGTTCAAGCACTTACTTTAGTCTGGATCCAGCTCAAAGTGCTTATTTTCTGCTTGCAAGGGGTAGAAAACATCTGCATTTTGCTTGTGCACTCCCAACACACCATGGTTCTTAATCCTACTGATCCAACCTTCTGTACTGGAAGTCTTTACAACTGTGGGGTGGGATGTGTATAATATGTACGCTAGATGGGAGGTACTTTAAGTTTACAGTAAGGGTATTTCCAGACTTCTGTGCCATTTCCATTTTAAGTGAGGAGGGCTGAAAATAGGGTCCATGGGTTGAAAGTGTGTGTGTTTATGCTCAGAATGCTGATACAGCAAAGATCCACCATCAGATCCTTGCTGTTGCTGTGCTCAGAGCTCTGAGCGTAGCAGCATCATTAGTCTGTATCTGCCCCAAAATCCTTTCCTTCAGGACACCTGCAATTCTGGGAGTTGCTAGGTTTTCTTTTTCCATTATATATTTATATTTTACCAAATGCTCTGTGGGTGTCATTTTTCAACCATTCTGAGATTATAGCAGTATAAGTTTATATGTACTTTTAAATAAGCTTTTTGTATTATGGCACTGTTTTAATATAATTTTTATTTGAATCTCTGTTAAAAAAGAAATTAATTTTATTGACATAGAAACAAATAGGACAGAACTAAGACTAATTGGGCTTAAAATATTCAAAACCCGTTGTTTAAAAAAAAAAAAAAAACTACTATAATATATTCAATAAAAGAAATTGCAGATATCCGATTACTAGTACACTCTGCACATTGAAACCTACAAAGATAATTACAAAGTATCACAATGTAATGACACAATATAACAAATAAATTCAAACATCCAAGAGATCTCTTTGTTTGCATAATTAATAACTGTTCCACTGGTTGTCGTGTTGGTTAACCAATCGTAGACAATGGCAAGTGTACAGGATAATACAGGACACTATTAGTATGGATCCTTAACCGGATTGAAGAGAGAGGGAGGACATTAAAACCTTCTAATGAAACCACAAGATACATGTGGTGAAACGCATTAAGGGGATTAAACTGTTTTTAATGAACACGCTGATTACTGGAAAAACGTATCCACAAAGCGTTTCCTGCAAGTACGGAGCCTCGGCTATACAAATTGGGAAAACAGAGGATATACTGCAGCCGTCTGGTATGCTAAAAATCACACAATGAATGTACTGGACTGCTGCAGGGAGCGATGGAAGAACACGTATTACACCCCCAAGCCCTGCTGTAAGAACCTTGGGCCGGATCCTGACCTAATAACATCAGGGGACTTATGCAAGGTATTTGCGAAAGTCGCCACACAAGTAACATCGGCGCATACGAATGCATGTTACTCAAGTGTACCTGCTGACGTATGGAACTCAGTTTGCAGGTACGATAACTGGGCCAATAAATCAGTTATGCATGCCGTATCCCCACCCTAGAGGCAGGGATAGGCATTTACATGAAGGGGCGAGGCAAGGAAGGCCTTGGCACCCATTGATCAATGTGTAAAAGTTAAGGTAGCCTTCTGGACGTAAGTGTCCGGAATTACTACTGATAGAGGGGAGTGCACTCCCCTCTACCATTTGTAATTTCAGACCCCTGCACGTTCATTAAGCGTGCGGGGGTCTGGATATAGCCCCTTATGCTTAATTCTGTGGTGCCGGTAAATTTACCTTATCTGCTGTATACTGAGATGCCTATTCGGTTGCTAACATCTAACAATACATGGTGATCTGACTGTTCCCTTTTTGTTATTTGTTTTATGTTTCTTTTATTTTTATTTTTACTTTTCTACTTATTTTATTTTTTATTTTTTTCCCAGTTTGACATTCTAACCCATGTTTTACAGTATTTGTAAGCACTTATCTCAACTAGAGTTATCTCGTGGTAACACACAGTACGGTTATTATATATATTTGCTAACTAAAAGCATTTGTTGAGAGATACAAGCCACTTTACTATGTTACTTGAGCTTACCATAGCTATCACTTGTACAACTTGTGTCTTGTTTACTGTGTACCTTTTTCTATTGGAGCATGTGCTGTATTTTTACTGTGGTGCTATTTATATAAAAAACCCAATAAAACGTTTATACAAAAAAAAATAAAAAAAATAATTACCTTATCCATACAATTCGACTTAAATCAAATCATCTTTTATTTCCCCATACAGAGGGGATGCTATTGTGGAACTGGGAGTGTTATCCTTTGAAGTGCTACTAATATCATAAGGTTTCTCACAGTCTAAAAACACCATTACTATACAGTCTAATTACCATTACATTATAACAGAGGGGAATGGGACACTGCTGTGAGGTAGAGAGTATGAGCTGATCATACTGTTATTTCATCTATAAATCAAGCTTTCCCTCCCTCTTTTTTCAATCTGGTTAAATAACCATACTAATAGTTCCCTGTATTATCCTGTACACTTGTGAGAGTCTGCGATTGGTTACCCAACAAGACAACCAGTGGAAACGTTAATAATTAATCAAACCGAGAGATCTCTTGGATGTTTAAATGTATTATTGTGATACTTTGTAATTTCTGTTATCTTTTTAGGTTTTAATGTGCAGAGTGTACTAGTAATCGGAATATGCAATAATTTCTTTTATTGAATTTAATAAAATATTTGTTTTTTTTTTTTTGGAAACAATGGGTTTCAATTTTTTTAAGTCCAATTAGCCTTAACGCTGTCTTGTTTGGTTATCTACCAGTGTAGTATTTTAGTGCTCTAGTTTTATAAGAGGCATTTATATGAACTGAACAATCTAAGTTATATGTGCACACTCGTGCCTTGGTAAAGTAACAAAAAAGGTTAAACTATTAATATGCAATTTATATATTCACTTATGTAAATAAGTAAAAGTGATACAGAATTTTAGGATCCCTTATGTTTTGTATACATATATATTATGATTATTATTATTGTTAATAATTATAATAATATCAATATCTGTATTGGAGTATATAATATCAATCACTATATTGGAGTAAAAGTAGTAATAGCATAGCTGTTATTTGAAAGTGTAGACTGTATTAATTTCACAGACTAAAGTTGACTTAAAACTAGCAGGTAATTGTTGGTCAGAAACTGAGATTTTATTTTTATATTTATTCCTAATTTTCTCTTCTCTTTGGTACACTCTTAACCGGCACTTTCGACTCTTCTGCAGTGTAGTATCTTTTTTTTTTTTCTTGTTTCCCCCTTTTTGAAAATGATGACAAAATGACTACTACTTTACAATAGCGGGATACAGAGAACTATTGTGTAGAAAGGTTATTTACTTTTGGCTCATGTACTTTGTTATTATCAGGTGACAAGGAAGGATGGGACTGTTGAAAACCCTCCAAGCCTAAAAGTTACACACAAGACCTTTGGCACCCAGAACAGTAATGAAGATATGATATACTGCAGGCTGAGTATGCCTGTGGAGTTCCACTCTGCCTTTAACAATGACGAGCACTTCCAGAAGAGGTAACAGTATTACCAACCAGTTATGTATACACTACATGCAGGCCCATTACCTGCAATATGGATAATTTGTTTGTAATTGTGTTCTTAGCCAGCCCAGCAAACATGGGTTTACACAATTTACTGGATAAAATATTAAGGGTGATATTACTTACATTCATTTTTTACTTTGTGTTTAGAAACCAACTTCAAGAAGTACCTTCCCACACAAACACAGTGAGTTTTTATTATTTTGCATTACTTGTTTGTTGCAAACGTTTACAAAAGAAAATATTGATAGCATTATATTTACAGTTAAATAAACATTTGCCACTGGTACAGCTTATCCATAGATAATTTGTAGGTAAAGAAATATGGAAAGCTGAGAAATAAATAACACATTAAATGCAGTATATTATACATTGTATGTCATTTGATTGCTGGAAAACAGATGAGGGCTGGTAAATGTTGTGCTCATGTGAGTAGCATTCAGCATCATGGCAGTAAAAAAATACACTCTGAAATGAAACACTGTTTGATTTTCCACAAAAAACCATGACCTTCAAAAGACCCCAAAAAATGTCAAAAACAGTGTGACAAAAAAATATATGTCAGACACACATCAACAAAATAGGTTCCCAACCCTTCCCGCGTTATTAGTTATGTTCACACTAGTACGTATGTATTTGCAAAAATACTCACCTAAGTGGCAAGGCAACTCCTTTGACACTTCCCTTGTACTTAAGGACTTTAGCAGACATCATAGGGCAACCTTAACTCTCTGTGTGTATATTTGTACATTATTATCTGTGCCCTTAATAGGCCATTTAAATGCCTCTCCCACCTACTTTTACTTAACTTCCTACTTATGGAAGACTGCCACGCCCCTCTGTACGTATCTCACTAAGCATGGATTTCAAGTCCTAATCCTAATGGATTTCCGTGGCAAAATCCTACGTATCTTGCGTAAAAAAAAGTTACTACGTATGCGCAGTTTAACTGATCCTAAAAATACGCACGGAAAAAGCAACACTTTAAGTGTGAATACGGTCCATCATCTTTTACATGGTTGCATGGTTTTTATATAAACTCCTTTTGATATATTATTATGTTTTACCTTTTTTAGTTGTATTATTATTCTGTACGAATATTTGCTGGTCAAGACCCATCTTCTGTGTGGGTAGGATGGGTAACTCCTGATTACCACTTCTACACTGAGAATTTTGACTTGAGCAAGAACTGCACTGTGACTGTCACTTTAGGAGATGAGAGAGGCAGAGTGCATGAAAGGTATGACCCAGTTGTTCAGTTACACAGTATAATAGATGTGCAACATCTGTAAAGTGTTTCTCTGAAATAGGAGGACCAGACTGGTTCTATCCTTGTGTTTCTTGTTTTAAACTAATTACATTTATCCATAGAGCCTTGAAGATACACTTTACAACAGAATGTAATTTTCACTGCCAATATTGTTTACATTTAATATCATTAAGATACTGTTACAGATTTCTAAATTTGTCATACTTGTTATTTTTTACCTTCTTGTTCCAGTGTTAAACGTAGCAATTGTTACATGGTGTGGGGAGGAGACCTCTCCACTGGCTCACAGAGATCAAGCCGTAGCAGTGTAGATATAGACATTGGATGCCTTGTTGATCTGGCCACAGGGCTACTGTCTTTTACAGCAAATGGTAAAGATCTTGGGACCTGCTACCAGGTATTGTTCTTTTAGTTTTTCTTTTTTTGTGTATGTGGCTTTTTTCAAAACGTTATATTCTCATATTATTCTGTTAGTAGATGTATATTGTACATACCAGCATGTGGTACAGTTTAATGTGTCTTATTAAAAACCGATATAGTACTGTTTACAGTCTAATATCCGTTCCAATCACCAGGGTTTTAAAAGGGCCTTTTTTTTGTGAAAGTGCATGTGCAAGTGCTGCTATCCCAGGAGAGATCTGGATCCAGAGTATTAGTACTGTCCTGGGAGCCTTTCCAGCAGTTGGCTGGATATGGAAAGCAATTATGCTACATGGTGGGGAGTTGTATGCTAATAGCACAGTGAGTGCATACTAAGCACCCTCAGTCAGAGCCTCCCTTAGCTTTGCAGGGTCCCTGGCAAAGCCCTCCACTCTCAACCCTTTCCTCATTCCGGCACATGCGCAGCTCAGGCTCCACTCTGTGCATGTACCTACGCTGCCCGCTGTTGATTAGTTGTTTATAAATTATAAATCAGCTGCTATGACTGTTTCGTTATTTATAAATGACGCTCAGCATGAGTGCCGTTTATAAACCACTTCAGATAACAGGCACTGCAACAGCTCTACAGAGCTGTGGCTGTCTGCTAAATTAAATCAATAGCATGCCATGGCTCTCTCTCTCCTTTATACAGTGCTTTCAGGAGTAGTAGCAGCAGCTGCCTACTACTTCTACCATCATCATATACAGAGCCCGGCCATCTGCTAAAGTATGTCATCACTGTGCCATGGCTCTGTATATGATTTTGGCAGGAGTGGTAGCTGCAGCATAAGGCATGTGCTGTAGTTCAAACGCCCTAGAGGCGATGCTGCTCTCAGTACTAGCTAGACCTCAACGATGTCCAAATTTTAAGTAAGGGCGGTGCAAAAGTTTTAAGGTAGGGGTCAGGGAACAAAAGTGTGTGTGAGCGAGGGAAATGACCTTCCCTTGTCTGCCACTGATAGACATAGATAGATAGAAATGAGTTTGGTTCACCGCTGAGAAGGGCCCTTTTAAGACAGGGTCGTTTTCGACACCCCATTTCCAATGTCGCACCACAACCGACTGTTTGTTCCCCAGAAGGAATCCCCAGTGCTGACTGGTGAGTATTTCCCCAACCCTTATTCTAATCCTCACCTTAACCCAATTTGGCAATAGCGTTCTTATTTCTTATAAATAATAATAATAATGACTTTTAAGGTGCCACAAAGGTTCCTCAACACCGTACATTTAACACGGTTAAAAACATGGCAAACAAGGTAGTACAAAGGCATGACAAAATACAAGACAGAGCATATAAAACACTTCTGACATCAATAGAACTGAGGAAGAAAAAGAGATGAGTCTGGGAAAGACACCAGACAAAACATAAGAGGTCACACTGGAAACACAGGCCCTGAATTACACTGAATAACAAACCTAAAAAAGAACAGCCCGTGTGCGTCATGGCGACTTTTTGCAAACTGAACATGTGCGATCCAGATGTTACGCACAGAAACAAGTAGCACGCGGAGTTCAACTCCATGCCTAATGAGATTGCTAAGAATGGGCTTGCCAGTACTCTGTAATTAGGAAGTTAATAAAAGTGGGTGCAGAGAGGCATTTAAATATTACGAAAGTGAGAGGCTACGTTACATGGAGGATTGGTAAGCCTTCGTGAAGAAGTGAGTTTTGATTGACCGATTGAAGTTTCGCAGTCTGGGGGATTACCTGATAGATTGAGGGAGATCCTTCCAATGAAGAGAGTCGGTACAATAGAAGTCTTGGATGTGGAAGAGGGATGAGGTAATAAGGTTGGAGGTAAGGCAGCGTTTGTTAGTTGACTCTAGGGGGGGCGAGAAAGATTGGGAAAAAAGATTATTTTTGGTAATGACTGGATCTCTTTAAGTCATACAGTAGTTACAGTGGTATTAAAGTCATGCAGTAAATACAGTAATATTAAAGTAATACATTTATTAACAGAGCTGTGTACCACTAATTTTATTATGGCATCCAACTTTGACTACAGAAAGTGCTCTATTGTGTTACAATAATACTTCACTTAGTGTGAATTACAAAACTGTGTTAGTTGATGGTTTTAACTAAAATGATTTCATTTCACTTGTTAGGTTGAACCAAATACCAAGCTGTTCCCAGCAGTCTTTTTGCAGCCAACTAGCACTAATCTCTTCCAGTTTGAACTTGGGAAATTAAAGGTATTTTTTCTTCTTTTGCAGCTATTTCGTTCACCACTGCAGAGTAAGCGCATTTTTGTTTAGAAGCAAAAAACATTTCAGCTGATATATTTATGTTACCTTAGATGATTAATTAAATTTCACAATAATAGGTTTGCATTTATTGAATGAATATAGAAATGGCACATCTGAAGTATAATGCAATCTACTTTTCTCCACGCTTCTGTGCTGATTAGATAACTACTGCATAGGTTTGCCTGCAAATAAAACATCTAAAATACTTTAACAGTAATAATAAACTCCCTAATTATGTGTCTGCTATTCACATTTTTACTGCAGTGTCTGCCATGCAGTGGTCAGTTGTGTGGAAAATCCAATGTTTATTTTTCTGGCGTTCTCAATCCATCTATAAGCAGATTTTGGGAGGTCTATAACTCACACTGGCAATCTAGCATGCTTTGCCAGGTATCAACAAAGAATGTGTTGTTTTAGAACACTTGGTGTTGTAGTGTCAACTGTAGCTAATGCCTGCTCTACCATAAAATGTACAGAAATCCTAAGCGACCAATATAACATTTTATTTCATTTAGAGGTTGTGAAAGATGAGGCTATCATAATGTTAAAAGATTTGAATGATTATTTTATTAAGCTTTGTTTCAATTATATATGAACACTCAAAAACTATTTCTTTGTTTGAACTTGGGTTAAACAGAACACCATGCCACTTTCAGCTGGAATCTTTAAGAGTGAAGAGAAGAACCCTGTACCTCAGTGCCCACCTCGTTTAGATGTGCAGACCATCACCCCTGTTCTCTGGAGCCGCATGCCAAATAATTTCCTTAAAGTGGAAACAGAACGTGTGAGCGAGCGACACGGCTGGGTGGTGCAGTGTCTTGAACCTCTGCAGATGATGGCATTGCATATACCTGAGGAAAACAGGTTCTTGTCCTATTGATGTACCTTTTGCTTTGTTACATGTTCAGAAACAACTGGAAACTGTTATCAACTCTTCTTAACAATTCATACATCTCAGATTCATAACAATGGGCCAGACCCAGAATTAGCCAACATACACACGGTCTACGCATGCACAGTACAAGGACCTCCACATTAGAATGCAGCTGACCAATGCCACGTTCAGACGTGGAAATATTTTTTATTTACTTGATACACATGGTGGGTGAGATCCAGAATGCAATCCCAAACCCTTAAGTATGATGCTGCATTCCGTGCATGGCCCTTCTGCATCGAAACGCTTAAGGTAGGATTCTGAA
>WWET01000130.1:501851-513968 GCA_011038615.1 Limnodynastes dumerilii | reverse complement strand
AGTTTTTTTGGAGGGGGCGCTGTTTGTTTTTTTTTTTTTTTTTTTTAAGAAATGGGCATGTGTAGTGATTTTGATGCAGGGCATGCCTGTCATTCATGGGCATGCTTGTGCTTGTAGTTCCATGAGCGGCAGTATGCCCTGTCGGCCTGTGCTGTATTTATTTATTTTTTTAATATAGGTTGCAGTGGGACAGGCTGGGGGAAGGGGTTATTTTTAAATATGTTGCAGCGGCGGGCAGACAGAGAAGGGGTTAATTTTAAAACAAAAAAGTGTCTGTTTTTTTTCAGCTCCGGTGAGCTGCCCCTACGCTTTCACCATCCCTGAGATGGTGGAAGCGTAGGGCTTGTTACGCATCCACCGGACTGGTGTGCACGAAGTATTCAAATGAGAAAAGCTGAGCTTTTCTCATTTAAACATTCTGGCACAAACCTTTTTTCAGCCGGAATCGTATGCTGGCGGATACCATAAACTCCGCCAGCAATACGACTTCCTTGCACAAAAAAAAGCACAAAAAAGCATTGCATCCGTGTGATTTTCACACGGATGCGATACTCTGAATCCGGTCCTAAGTTTGATACTATAGTTTTTTTGCCAGTGTTTTTTTATGCAGCCAGTGTTTACAATTCTCATACTGATTTTAAGCGATTTGTAGGAAACCTGTGACATGTAAGTATCTTGTCATACCCACCTCATTAACAAGCTTCACTCAGGCAGTATTCAATACAGTTCCCATTAGAACATAATTGTATGTAGCCCCCACATAAACAGTTAACACTGCACGTTTTGCCTACTTAAATCTACTCCTGAATAGGAGTGCTTCAGCTTGGTTGTCTATAAGAAGGCAACTAGCAAACAGACACACAAGAAAGCTAATTGTCTTATTTATTATAAAATAGTTATTGCATAGTGATCCTGCTATTTAGCTCTCTGTTGCTTTTTCTGTAGTCATATTAAAACAGACAAAAGGGGTAAATCTTTGTGTAAAAGTGGATTTACAAATGTGATCAGTACATAGAATGTTGAATGATTTACTCAAAACATTCTACATTCATATCTGTCATCAACTATTAAAGAATGCTTAATGTATCTTGTTTCTTTCTTGGGTTTATGCATGTCCTCATGGATTTTCTAGTATGAGGGAGTATGACACTGACATCTAGTGTCAGACCTACAAGTTGCATTTTACTTTCTGGAGAGTAACAGGATATGACATTGTTAGCATTCAATTTATGGCAGTTTAGAGACAGAGGTCCGGATTCAGAGATCCGTTTTCACGTGGAGTTGCGTGCATTTTTTTAGGATCGGAGTAACAGCGAATGCGTAGTAGCTTTATTTATACTATTTACTTTGAATTTACGCACGGAAGTCCATTGGCCATTTACGCGTGAATCGCACTTGGGGACATACGTGTGGAGGAGCGTGGTTGAAATCCGTACGGACAAAATTACGTGAAAGTGGGTGGGGGGAGGCATTTAAATGACCATTTGAAGGCACGGTTAGTTAGTTACGCACGTACGTAAGTATTATACGCACGTAAATGCACACATATAGATAAGGGTGCTCCATGGTGGCATAAGTCACAGACAACACGGCCATGTAAGGGGTGTGTCGTGGGTGTTACCTTGCGGCGTGCGTGCGTATAATTGCGTACTTTCAAAAACGGATCTCTGATTCCGGTGCAGAATGATTATTTTATGCAATAGCTGTATTGTAAATTAAACAATAACACCTTTGATGTTAAAATGATAACTTATAAGTTTCTCCCATAACTTTTAATTTACACAGACAGATTTTATCTATCTATTTTGTTCCACTGCGGAGGCCTCCCTTCATACTTACAGTACAGAGCTCTATTTTCAGGCACCCACCCCATATTGTACAGTGATCTATGTCTACCTGTTTATGTCTGCACAGACACAGAAGCCAATTAGCCCTCTGTTTTTTTCCTGAGCAGCGCAAAATAATGTGAAATAATGAATAAGTAAGATATCTTAAGCCTCTGTTAAAAAAGTACAGTATGTATGTACTTGACTTTGATTTATAAGACATAAAAAATCGATACACATTATAGCACAACCAATAGGAAACTATGCTTTAGGCCTCTCTTACCCCATCATTTTATCATAAATAAATGATTTTTTTTAAATCAGTTTGTTTCTGTCTAGTGTATAGGTGATAATAATTGTCTTACAGTTTCACATCTTCCTTTTATTGTTTTTTTATTGCACTTCTCACCAGCCACATTAAAAGAACTGATCTCGCAAACTATGGTACGGTGGGCTCAAGAGGATCATATACAAGACCCAGAGCTTGTGCGTATAATGTTCAGCCTCCTGCGTCGACAATATGACAGTATTGGAGAACTTTTGCGGGCCATGCGGAAGACCTATACTATCAGTGCCGCCTCTGTGGAAGATACCATCAACCTTTTGGCCTCTCTGGGACAGATCCGCTCCTTGCTAAGTGTACGGATGGGCAAAGAAGAGGAGATGCTTATGATTGATGGTTTGGGGTAGGCTTTTATGACTCTTATCTGCTAATGTTTTTTTCATGTTTTTCATATAAAGCAGGTTGGCTGCCTTAGCTGTCTTTAACATAGATGCACTACTGTAATTTAAATAGTAAATCATTTTTTATTTTTTCAAGAGCCATTCTGTGCTTATCCTCTGTCAGCAGACTTCAATGTTGACTTTTATTTCTGTAATGGATTAAATTGTATCCAGATAGCTAATAAGTCTTATTCCTAGACAATGAAGTCCCCTGTCTGGTTCACTATAGATGTCCCATGCAATAATGCTAGAAACTTAAAGCAGTATCTTTAGTAACCTTTGTTATAAGGACATGTAAAGGTCAGTTAATGATTCATCTGATGGTAACAAGCGCATTATTTTTATTGTGCTCTAAAGCTCTCTTAAGTTGGGTACACACTATACAATAATCAGGCATTTCAGGGATCCCCTTCTGTAGCAAAGAAACACTAGTGCTGTCCAATTCTGGTGCTGCTATCAGATAATAAGGGTATGACTGGCAAGAGGTCCCCCACTTTTATTGCTACCAGCTTAGGTTTACCATCCTGGGTTGCTTGAACCTTAGGGGGAAGGGGGGAATTGGGGTTGAATCAGCATAAAACAACAAAGGTCCTACCCATGGCCTGAATAATAATACATTTTAACATTAACTTTTTGCTGCACTACAAGTGCCAGCATGACCCAGTGTTCAAAAGTGCTGCCAGGGCTTAGAGGTACTTGTAAAACTAAAAGTGTCACTATGCCCTGGCTTCTGGGCATGCTCACACCTGTAGTGCTGCAAAGAAAATGTAAAAATCACACTTCCTGTAGTTTAAATTTAGTTAACCCAGGGATTACTCATACCGTGGTAATTGACATCTTAGTGTTTAAAGCACTATGCGAAGTGCTACTCATTAGTGATGGGACACTTGTATGAGCAAGTTTATGGAGCTCTAGATGATTTTTTTTTGTATTTTAAAGCATTTTGGATACAGTGTGAATACCACCATTTATTAATGAAGAGGTTGAACAAGTGCCTGAATGCCTTTGCCCCTGTAGTACAGCAAAGACTAAATGGTAATCCCACAGGTAGTAGGAAGATCCCTAGTGCTATTTGCACTAGGGTTGATTGTGCCAAGGAAGGGGGACCCAAGTAAGTTATTGTGGGTCTGACCCCCTGGGTGAAATAACTGGCCTTTGGGCTGCTTGGAAGCATTGTGGCAGGACCCCACACTTTGGGTTCCCCCCTCCATGGTTCCAGAAGTCCAGGCTGGTATGACTTAATGTTTGTAGCAGTAAAATTGGTTGACCAGTTTATTCATCACCCAATTTCAGCACCAGGATTGTACCATGGTTTTTTAATTATTCATTAATTAAGGGTTTTTTTTTTATAAGCTTCTTATATTCATAGATAATGCTTTAGCACTGTTTTGTCTGTAAACAAGAAAATATTGGTTGGTCTGTTATCTGAAAATCTGTCAAGCATGTATACATTTTTAGCCTCTACCATATCAAATTGGAATCAATTCCACTTATTATCTACCCTTGCTATGAAGTAATGTTTCCTCACATTTTCTCTAAATCACTGTCCTTCAGTATCATTGCATTGCTTTAGGTTCTAATTCTTCTCTTTGTTCGAAGAATACCATCCTCTTATGCCTGGTTAAACATTTGGCCATTCAGTATTTATGTGCCCTTCTTTGTACAGTCTGTGTAGTTAAGTCTTCCAAGTGAGGTCATACCAATGAGCTATGAAATGGTATTACTATTTCTCTATTTATGCTACTAATTTCTCTCCATATGCAACACAGCATTTCTCACTACTTTGTTACATTGGTTATGTGAGTTTAAGTCAATTGACTTAGTTATCTCTTTTTTTTCCTTCTTCGTTTCTCTTAGTCCCATTTAGGGTACTATTTTGACTATTTTAACATTTTCTATGTAGTGTATGATTTTGTATTTTTGGCATTAAACTGTAGTTACCATGGCCTTGACCATTCCTACCTAGATGATCAGTAATTTTCTTAATTCCCTCCTGATGTGCTGTTCTGTTAAAAATGTTTGTCATATGCAAAATGGCATATTTTGCCCTCAATAAATGTAATATCACTAATAAAGATATTAAACAGCACTGGTTCAAGTACAGATCTTTGGGGAACTCCACTGGTAACTTTTCTATCCTGAGAATGGTTTCCATTCACTGTAACACATTTCCCCCTTTTTTCCCTCAATCTTAATTTATTACATAAACGTCTTTTCATTTCCATTTGTATAATATAATACACAGTGTATAACTACAAGGTGTTATGTTGAAGTTATATTTTGTGTTATAGTGAAGAGGAAGGGGTAGCAGACATAATAAGCTGTTAAATGCAATATTAATGTCTTTTTTTGGTGTTTTATATTTGCCATTGTTTTCTAAGGTGGGAAATACACATAAGCTCTACTCAAGTAGTCACCAATAATAATAATAATAGTAATAATCATATTCATAATCATTATTATTATGAATATTATTATAGGCATGTAAACATATTGCTTTGTCTGTATATACTGTGAAGTGCAGAAATACAGTAGCTTGTGGTTGCTCACACACATACTCCTCTTAGGGATTCCAAGTTGTGCAAAAATTTTCATTTAAAAGCAGGCCATTATGGCGGTATACTCACACATAACTATATGTAAATAAATATTATATATAACTATATTTTTAAAGAACCTATCCATCTTCTGTGGTGCCTGTGGGCACATTACCATTACTAATATAGCGGAGAGCGAACTTACAAAGGGTTTCCATACGTTCATGTAAGCTTGCATAATTCACCTATCATTCTAAAGTCTGGATCCAGTCCATCAAGTACTAACATCAGTCAGGTGGTTTACAAAGTGCAATTTGATTTGGCAAATACTGATTCTGTAGTGTGTTTTAGTAGTGTGTAAACACATTTATGGGCTTCACATTGGAACAACCTTAACCACTCCTTCAGTGCTGCATGTCTAAATAGTGCATGAATGGGAATAGTGCTCTTTTTACACCTGTTTCTGTAATGTCCAGTTCTACAACTGGCAGACTGTGAGAAAAAACACTCTGGAAACTACTAAAAAAATAACAGCCCCATAATCATGCTCTATTTTTATAGAGACTATTATCCATCTGTATGTTGCCTTTTGTATTGGCATTATACACTTATAAAGGATTGGTTGTATATAAATATAGAGGTACTTTCTCTTTACTACTATGGTACTGGTAATTTGTTGGCAAAGCTGCACCAATAAGTTCATTCAGGTTCATTTTTTATTTTTTTTTACTTTTTTTTTATAATCCTTGTATTAGGGTCATACTGGTTTCCAAGATGAGCAAGTGCTATGGGATATATTCTAGTTCCCTTTTGATGTGTGCTGTTGGCAGAGCGGTGTAATGGCAGCAGGTGTTAGTGCAGTATTATAAGTCCACACGATGTACTCTTAACCAGTTCAGTGGTTTATTATAGAGAACAGTAATAAGCAGCACAAATACTGTACAGGTATTGAAGGGTTAATACCTCTCAAGAAATGGTGCAGTTTACACATGACATGCAGCTGAGATGATATATCAGTACAGCAGCTCTGGCAACTGTGGGGTTAATACTGCTAGTCCTCCCTCTCACAGTAGTCAGGAATGCTGGTGATTAATGGTGCACTGTGACACCCTTTGTATCATGGCAACTGTTAGTAGGGTTCTGTAATAGAGGGTATCCCACACACTAAAGATAAAAGATGGCACTGGGGCCAGCACTGTGCCTTATATATTATACAATACTGCAAGGCACAAAAGAAGCTGCACATGCTCAGTAGTGACTGTCAGTCTAGTGCTTATCTCACCTCTGAGCTCTGTCTACAGCAGCATTCGGAAGAGGATCAGCTGTCTGTGCATGAAAGGGAGAGAGGACAACGCTGTAAGCGCTTCCCTTCCCAACATGTACTACCCTTTGATACAACCATGAACTCCTCCCAGAGCTGACCTACCTATTCTAATTAAAGGAATAGCTTAAGACTGTGGCATATACAGCCCCCTGTGCATTATTTAAAGAGCAGTTCCCAATCTGGGCCAATGCCATTCTTGTCTATTCCTGATCAAACCAACAAATTACCTATTTGTTGCTTTGTCTTGTTACAATGTATATTTGTTTTGTTAGAAAGTGAAAAAAATAAATGAGTAGCAAAGCTTTTGATGATCATTTAATTATTCATCTTTTTTTAAATGCCTTCTTCATTTATCTTTCATTTGAAGCAACAGCATAAAAACAATGACATTTAGTTTATGAAATGGCTTTAGTCAGCAAGCAGGGATAATTTTCCTAGCACAGTGGAACAGATAGAAGGTGGCATTTGCTAACTTCTGTAACAGAGCACTGCGCATTCAGATAACTGCAGTAGTATTGCTGGGGCCTTCACACCAATGTGTTCTGTTAAATTATGTTTTTTGTTTTTTTAGTTAGTCATTTGTTGAATTTTGTATCTTTCTTATTGTTATGTATCCTTGCAGTATTATTTGCAGATTAATAGTTTCATGCAACGATTTTTTGCATTCAAAGATAGTTTCTTGTGGTCATCTCCTTACAGCAGTTGTGGGCATGCACACAGCCCTGTTATTAAAGTACCATCTGGTAAAATCATCTTCACTCCGTCTTTATTGTGGACTCGGTTATTGCTTCAAATTTATGCTAATTCCTCTCCATATTCTCCTTTTTATGTTTATCTACCCCCTTCTCTTAGAAAAATATATTTATTTACATTTTTAAAATAATATATTTGTATATTGAACACAGTGGGGCTGATCCAGATTTGGAAGTAACAGCTTAAAGCCAAACCATGTTGAACTACAGGTTGAGGCAAATTTAAAAAAGTAAACAGAATTTTTTTAACCGTATGCATAAATGTAAAAAAAATTTGCTCCCCCTCACATTGTAACATGGTTTATCCAGCTGCATATGTACAATTTTGGTGCAATTACTCCAAGATATGGATCAGCGCCAGTGACTCAAGCATGGCAGCATTTCTGCCTCATGAGTTTTATTCAGTTATAAGGCTTTATCTGTGTGGAGTTTGTATATTTTCCCTTTGTCTGCACAGGTCTCCTCTGGGTGGTCTGGTTTCCCCCCACACTACAAATAAGATCCCAATATACATACTAGTAGGGTCATTTCTTACTGACTGTTTTTAGGGGATTTACATTTGTAAGCTGCAGTGGGGGCAACTGAAGTACTATGATGGTGCTATTAAAAAACTGTTAGTTTTATTTTCTGTTACAATATTGTCAACACACATGTGGAAGGCAATTCACTAGACTCCTTGTGATCTATTATGGTACATGTTTCTACAGACAAATGTAATCATATATAAATCTATATAGATCTCTTTTACACTTAGTAGATTTCAGTGGCATCTGGCCAACTTTTAATAAGTCTGTCCTTTCTGAGATGTATTTAAAATTTTCTCTACCCTTTTAGTGATATCATGAACAACAAAGTCTTCTATCAGCATCCAAACTTGATGAGAGTTTTAGGAATGCATGAGACTGTGATGGAGGTGATGGTGAATGTGCTTGGGGGAGACAAGTCTCAGGTAACCTTATTTATCATAAACGCACTCTCTGTTAAAGAGTCGAAATTGTAATTTTAAGTTTGAATTAAATTTGTTTTTATTTTTACAGCAAATTGCTTTTCCCAAGATGGTGGCAAGTTGTTGCAGATTCCTCTGCTATTTTTGCAGAATTAGTCGACAAAATCAAAAGGCTATGTTTGAGCATCTTGGTTACTTGCTGGAGAACAGTAGTGTTGGATTAGGTATGTATATGTAGAATATATATTATTGACAACAGAAAATGCATTTGCTGTACAAGTAACATTAAATTAGAAGAATACACCTCATTTTATATTCAAAGATTATTTCCCCCAAAATGTTCAAATATGAAGAAAAATATGAGCTCTTCTCTCACAAATTTTCTACAGACAACAATGTGATGTTATTTAATCCTGTTTACAGTATATGAGTGGCTCACACTTTGCTTTTGTGCACAGCATGCCAGCAAAGAATTCAGATGTCAGCCTTTGTCTGCTGCAGCGATAGTATTTAATAAAATATAAACAGTGCACATGTTTTGTGGTCAATATTCATTAAAGTATAGACTTCATTACTTATTACTAACTATAACACAATTAAAATATTTTGTGTTATATGCAAGCAATAGTTTTCTATTGTAGTTTAGCATTTTCCTTTTTTATGGATAAATTATCACATTTTCTAAAGTAATGTAATATATTGTCAGAGTTTCACATAGTAAGTTAATGTTTTGTCTCTCTTAGCATCCCCATCTATGCGAGGTTCCACACCTCTAGATGTCGCTGCTGCCTCTGTAATGGATAACAATGAGCTTGCTTTGGCTTTGCAAGAACCGGATTTGGAAAAGGTCATTATTTGTATATAATTGAAAAATTTATTAATTGTTATCCTCACACTAACCCTAATCATAAAAACATCTTGTGCTTTCCTTAATCTACCTTTTTTTGTACTTTAGAATTTAGAGATCATTTGATATTGCTTTGTAGTGATATATATCAAGTATATTAGATAGGATGTAGATTATCCACACTGTTAAAGGTGTACACGCCTGTGTACTGTAAGTGTCTAGAATAAGTGTTGTGTAAGCACAGTCAAAGTTAGACATCTGGATATGTATTGTCTTCCGCATAAATCAAGAAAATAAAAACATTAATGACCTTATTTAGCGTTAGTCTAATATCCAACTAAATAACTCACTGACAACCATTTTAAAATGCCACAAGTAAAATGGCTATTTATTTTAGTTTTTACTATGCAGGAAAGAGACTGGCAGCCATTACATATAAATATATTGCACATGCTCATCTTTCAGCTGTAAAGGAGCTGAGGGTTAATCTCTAATGCTGTTAATACAAATTAATTTACTTTTCTTAAGAGAATATAAATAAAATAAAACGATGTACTCTGCCAAGGCTTTGATATTGACTTTGTTATTTAAAAAGAAACAAACAGATTTTGATTGTTTTCTGTATTCATTGTCCTGCGGTAATAAAAAACATGTTCTCCCAAGTCTTAAATTCACAGATTCCCACCAAGTTTATATTACAAAAAAAAAACTTTTTCCATAGTATTATGCTCAACAGTGAGAAGAGTAAGTGATTGCTCCTCATTTTGCACGTGGATCTAGCAAACTTTAAATTACAATGTGAGCTTTCTTGAAAGAATTTTTCATTATTTTCACAAAGTACAGTTAGATTAACAAACCATTGTTTTTTTTCATGTTGGTAAAATGAGAAAATATAATTGCAAGAAATATCATAAGTGCATAAATAAGTAGTTAAAGAGATAAATCAATAGAAATCTGAGCAGTTGTATAGTTGGATGAAGCAAAGCCTACAGTTTGCAGTGAATTAGAATGGTTGCAGATGTTAAGAAACATGGTGCCTCAGGGACTGGAAGTTTCTACTCTGTAGGTCTGAATTTGACAGGCTTATGTGACATCTGAATATGCTGCTTTCTAAACCCTTCACCAAGTTAGGAATCTTTCAAGTTTTAAAACTTGTCAGCTGCAGGAGTGGATCCAGGCATGTGAACCGAGGAATGTAGTCTGGAAAGAGAATAACTAGAGAGCTTTCTGTCATTCATTGTTGTCCTCTCTTTCTCTGCTATTGTAAACTGCTGGAATTACACGAGAGACATGTCTATTTTTCAACAGGTTGTGACATACTTGGCAGGTTGTGGTTTGCAGAGTTGTCCAATGTTAATAGCCAAAGGATACCCAGATATTGGATGGAACCCAATAGAGGGTGAACGCTACCTGTCATTCCTGCGTTTTGCTGTATTTGTTAACTGTAAGTATAGAGATTATTGTCTAGAGAGAAAAGCAGCATCTGGAAGGTAGAAAATCAAATAAATGTGATGTTATACTGGATACATAGGTACACTGTTATTTTCCAGCCATTATGTCAAACATCTAACAAAATGGTGCACAATAAAATACATAACATGAATAAAGCTAAACATCAATTATAATATGAATTTTACTAAAGCACATGCTTGTAAAACAGGGGCATGCAAATGAGCAAGATAGGTGTACCCATTGTGTACCCATTCTGGCCCCATCCAGAACGCCAGATAGTGTAGCATATTTCTGTGTAACTTTCTATCTCTGCCCTGCTGATACTCCGCTAACCATACAGTTAAGATAAATTACTGTCCTTGGTTGTGGTTTATCATGGTCTTTAATAATAAAAAGATACAAATTGCTATACCTTATATTTACTTTAAGATTTATATAGTGACAGTAATGGTAGTAGTTAATATTAGTAAAAGATTAAATTATGCTGCTAGCACTGCAAAGTGGGCAATAAACACCTAACATGCTGTAAATTCAGTCACCCTGACCAGAGGTTTGATTTTTTTGTTTTACAATAGGTAAAGTAATGCACAAAAAAAACTAATTATCAGCTGGAATTGAGAGAGCAGATTTGAACTAGCCATGCTTCTCTTCTCATAGATACACCTATGTTTCTAGATGACACTATTTCTACAGCCAAATGTGAGCGTTTTAATAAAGAAAATGTCACTGATGTATAGATCAGACACACCAAGGGCTTTTTTTGTAAAAAAAAAAAAAAAAAAAAAAAGGTGCAGGAACTCACCCCTCATCAGCCCTTATTACAGCCCCCTATAAATTTTCAGCCCCCTTATAATTTTTCAGACCTAATTGCAGCCCCTTCATAAGTTGCAGTCCTTATTACAACCCTCTTTTAATTTTTTTGATAAATGTGCCCCTTGTAATGTCCAGCCTCCACGTGTGCCCCTTGTAATGTCCAGCGTCCATGTCTGCCCTTTGTAATGTACAGCCTCCCTTGTCTGCCCCTTTTAATATCCAGCCTCCATTGTCTGCCCCTTGTAATGTTCAGCCTCCATGTGTGCCCCTTGTAATGTTCAGCCTCCATGTGTGCCCCTTGTAATGTTCAGCCTCCATTGTCTGCCCCTTTTAATATCCAGCTTCCATTGTCTGAACTTTATAATGTCTAGCCTCCATTGCCTGCCCCTTATAATTTTCAGCCATCATGTGTGCCCCTTAAGCCCAGCGTCCTTGAAATGACCAGCCTCCATGTGTGCTCCTTATGTCCAGCCACTGTCTTCTCTTACTTACCTTTGACATCTTCTCCCTCCGCGGTGCTCCATCTGTCCCACGCTGTCTCTCCCGGTCATATGGTGCGGTACTGGTAATACAGGGCTCCTATGTGGTCCAGTAGAAGCCCTGTATGACCTGTACTGCATTGTTAAAAGCCCTGCCGCATACAAAGCGTTCAAAAAAAACAAAAAACAACTTTCTCCCAACTGCCCCACTGCAATGAAAAAGGTGCTGGAACGCCGTTCCAGTGCGTCTGACGTGAAAAAAGCCCTGTATGTAAAGCCCTGCCGCATACAAAGCGTTCAAAAAAAACAAAAAACAACTTTCTCCCAACTGCCCCACTGCAATGAAAAAGGTGCTGGAACGCCGTTCCAGTGCGTCTGACGTGAAAAAAGCCCTGTATGTATATATATATATATATAT
>WWET01000130.1:464297-486649 GCA_011038615.1 Limnodynastes dumerilii | reverse complement strand
CATGCAGTAATCAGTGGCCAGTAAAGTTGACTGTCGGCTACAATCACAAAATCCTGATTTAAATAGCAAATTTTCACAATAGGGCATTTTTCAACCTGTGTACACTGTTGACGTTTGCCATTCTCTTCTAAGGTTCAAACCAGTTTAAAAAGTGTTACAAATGCCTTCTCTGGATAGATGGGTACTATTGCATGCTGCTATTAAACCTTTCTAAACTCTAAATTGTTGTGTTCTTTACACAAATCCAAGCCTGCTACTAAGCAATTGCAAGGCTCTTACACTACTCCCTTTAGACAGTTGTCTGTAGTGAGCGTTCACTTGAAACTGTAGGCCCAACCAAAGTTGTACCAAACACCATTCATTGAATTCAATTTGTTTAACATGTATAAATATATAAATTATAGAATCTTTTGTGTTCTACAACAGATGAAGGTAATTCTTTACATTATTTGCTTTGCTTAAAATGGATCCAGTGATTTCTTAAAAACAATGATCATCTTTATTTTCTACTTTAGAGGTGATTCTTGCCTTCAGGATTTAACATTTTTGAGTTTGTAGTGAAACAAGTTACTTTGATTTAATTTTATAGGGAACATATAATCTTATTAAATTATTAATACATACATAGTTTATAAACCCCAGCAAAGCCAGACTCACATTGTGCATCATCCCCTTTGTGACCAAAATAATGCTCTGATGGTCAGCGATATAACGTACACGCTGATAATCACTGATAATTGGGGGCATTCACCTCACCATCCCACACTGATCCTTTGCTTTGCCTTGGCCTAGCAGCGATTGGATGGTTTACGCAGCCCAAATGATCATGTTGAACCAGATCCAAAGATCTGATTTTGCACCATTTGAAACTCAGAATGCAACATTTGTGGGATCTACTATCAGATCCTTGCTGAATCCACACATGTATATGAACACTCTATTAACCACTCCCCTCACACAAGCTGTCTTCCCACCTTTACATTTTCAGACTATTGAGAATTTAAAATAGAAGTCTGGATCAGTATGCCCTCTGCTAGTGTGCCCATTTGTCAGAAGGCTGGATAGAGCGGATTGGGTACCAATCAGATAGCATGGATATATGTGCATGCGCAGATAGCACAAGTGGATGATGTTTGATCCAGATGCATGGAAAAGAGGGGAAACTCCAGAAATCTGGATCTGGTGGATTATCATCATGGTTTTATAGGACTGTCTTTTTGTGGCTCCGACAAACAGGTCCATTCCATAAGCCTGTAAGCCACTTTAGAGAGTGTCCGGCATTAGTAACTTGGGATTTAAGGTGGACAGTATTTCAGAAAAGTGATTTTTATTTTTAGTCAAAGAAAAGTGTAACAAATATACACTACAGCGTGTTAATTTCTATCTTACCACATAGATTTTTTGGTCTGCCCACTAAAGGAACATCATGTTAGCAGCCACCAATCACAAAATCACAAATTGCACTCTATGTACTTGTACTCTATGTATACATATAATTGAACTTAATTCACAGTTAAGAGTTAAATTGCGAACTTACTTAGATATACACAGGCAAAAATCTACAATACTGATTCAGAGAAAATAAAAAACACGGTTAACCACTTCCCCTATGTCGGGAGGGCTGCCTAAGGATGTAAGTCTTTCCTGCATATAATTAGGTATGTGTAGATTTTATTAGCTTTGAATCGGTACTGCGTTTAGTTGCTTCAAATTGCTTATGATTCAAAGATACGTAACTAAATGCACTGATTAGGATTTGGAAAAGTAAATAATTTTATTTTTCTAAAAGCAGCACATACTCTCATTAACATTTGTAAAGAAAAGTAACCATTAAAAATACAACTTGAAATAGGAGTAATCATTATATACTTAACAATAAACATAAATGCATGCTACATAAAGTTAAAAATACAATAATCCACTGCATATAGAGACTTTCATAAAATATAAAAAAAAAATAAACATTAAAAGATAAACAACACAGCAAATACAGTTAAATATAACTAAATGTATTAGTGTTTGTTCACAAAAATGTAAGTAAATAAATATAAAAAAAACTGAATTCAAAAACAGAATAATCAGCATAGGATAAAATTAACAAGCCTTTATTTGTTTTATTTAAAGACACACATCCATTGAAAACGGAGCAGGTGTGGCCTGAACTAAGTAAGAGAAGACACATGGCCTCACAGCTAACAATATGGTTCATCAACTTACAAGGGCTTATTTAACTCTTCCCATGGATATGTTAGTTTACACAAGGCACTCCTACTTGTTAATCAGTCGTCCTAACTGTGTTGGAACACCCATACTGTACATTGGTAGACCATGTGCAGCACATTTGAATTAAGAGTTTTGCCCCTCTAGCCACACATGTGGGACTCATTCCGTCCCGATGTGTGCATCTGACGTCCGTGTGTGTGACTTAGTCGGCCATGGTTTCCGTGCATATATTTGGGTTTTGGGCATGCACAGTTTATCTAATCTTAAGTGTGAATCAGGGCCAATGTATTTAGATGTATTTGGAATTGGGTGGTTCTGTCCATTATAGTTTTGGTATTCCTATCATGATTGTGATAACATAAATATAATGTTAATGTAGCATTGAGCAGCAGATTGGAATCACGCTGAAGCTGCTTTTTCATTTCCTCCTTACAAGAGATTATTCTTTATTTTACAGTCTTACATTACCTGAAAAGCTGGAATATATTGTCAATAAGAATGCTGAGCACTCGCATGATAAATGGGCCTATGACAAGGTACAGAATGTAATGTCCTATTTTACTTACGTGTTTATCTAACATCACCAACATAAAAAATTTTTTGTTACTAAAGGAACAAAAGGAACGCCCCTGATTTTTAGGAGCTGCTATGTACCACACAAATACAAATAAGACCTGAGTAGGGGAGCTCCTCTTTTACAGTCTCCATAGAAGCTCTCGTCCATGAATATATAAGCCAGGTTTTGTTCCTCTCTAGCAAGTTGCTATGTTGGGAAAGATCATCTGACAGCTTTTAGACATGATATTCATAAAATCAATGTGCTGATTGAGAGCTTTGGAAGGGGTATTGTAAATTGGATCATAATACCTCAAATGGCTTAACCTTCCCTGCAGCTGAGGTCCATCATATATCCTGTTACAGTGTAACATTATAGTGTAACATTATAAGGTAGCATTCTGCTACAAAAAGGGAAAAAAACAGTCAATTTTTCTGATTACAAAAATACTTATTTAATGTATTATTTATTTGTTAAAATCTGAAACTAGAGCCATAAATGTATGTAAACCAAAATCCTGAAGGCTTTCAGAGTCTTTACCAGCAGTTTACCAGGTCTATAAAAGTTTCTTGTCCAAAGCTAGCTAACAAACCTAGCGCTCCATTCAGTCATTGGAGGGGAATTTAATGGAAATCTCAAGCACTTGCTTAAGAGCAGCGTTGCAGTTATTGAACCTGATTTAGGTTTAATTGCAAAATCTGTACATTAGCCTCCATTGCAAAGGTTAAGGTATGGATTTTGCCATCTAAAATACCACATGCAGGAGTGCAGAGCACGCCACATGCGCTCCTGCCTGTGAAATAGAATTCCGTGGTCAGGACCCTACTATAAGTATTCCGTATGCATCTGTGTGCGTGCAAAATACTGAATTGTATGTAAGGGTGTAGACTAACCCTTACTGTACAATTTAATATCTATGCCCCCTGTGTATGGAATGCAGCATTGGCAACTGTGTTGTAACGCGGAAATATTGGTATTGCGCATGCTCAGTACCAATTCACAGCATACATAAATCATCTGAATTTCTTAATTCTGGATCTGGCTCATTATAATTTTTCAAATTAACATAGGGAATAGCACATATATTTTAGTGATTTTTATTTTTTGGTTCTTCTTCTTGCTTTTATTTTAGCTGCACAGTGGATGGAAATATGGGCCATCCCTTGATGAGAATTTGAAGACCCATCCTCTAATGAGACCCTTTAAGATGCTATCTGAAAAGGTGAGCAGACATTTACTTATTCACAGTGCCAGTCCTTATGGTAAAATGTTTATGAGGCAGCTTTTGTGACACTGGTTATTAGTACACTGTCTCATTTTTTTATCTCTTTATTTTGACAACAGTTTACATCAGTAAATTCCCAAAAGGGCACAGAAGTGATGTATGACAACACTATAAACCAATAAAGCTCTTGACAAAGTGAGCAAAAAGTATCAAACATGGTAAATACTGCAAAAACATAGGTACAAAGGCTATAGAGCTAAAACTATAACAAAACTAACTTTGGCGCATAACGAGTGATACTTAGCAGAAAGTACTGTTGGATTTTATTAATAGATGAAAGATAGAAAAAATGGGGCATAAGAAAATGAGTAGAGTAGAGGGAAGGGAAGTAAGAAATAGGGGAGTGTGGGGAAAGGGGAGGGGAAGTACATCCCGGCAAACAGGAGCAGTGATCTCATCTGCCAGGGGGGGGGACAAAAACCAGGACTGAGGAAAATGGCTTAAGATTTAGACGGAACCTGAGAGTGTGCGATTAAAATGAGAGAACCATGGTTTCCTCAGCTTTTGGAAAGAAGGGACAGTGCTGTGCAACAGGCTGGTCAGGAATTCCATAGAGGAAATGTACCATAGCCTGTTAGTAATCGCCATCATTGATGGAGCTGCCACTTTTTTCCAATCGCTCGCTATTTGGAGTTTGGTTGTGGTACATATGTGAATAAGAAGCTTTTTTTGCTGGTTTAGCGAAATGTGTGGGTGGTTTGCAAAGAAGGAACACCAAAGGGTCTTCAGTGAGTTTTGAATTAGGCACGTTAGAAGCTAATTAATGGATTTTCTACCACAAATGCTTTACTTGGGGACAATCTCACCAAATGTGGAGGTATGAGCCTCTCAATCTGCATTGTCTTCAACATAGGTCAGAGGAATCGGGGAATAAGTGGTTCACCTTTGATGGAGATAAATACCATCTAGTGTAGATTTTAAAAGCATTTTCACAAATACACGTATTAATAGATACCTTTGCAATGTTTGGCAAATAGTCAATTATCCCTCCTTGCTGACACAGGTATCCAAATCGTGCTCCCAGGCCAGCTCAAAGGACTCCACAATACAATATTGGAGTAGAGTATGGAGATTGTCCCTGTATTATCTGAGTTATACAAACAGCTAGGCTCAAATGCAGTGGGCTTACGGACTCTAAGTGCTTTATTTTGTGTGTATAGGAAACTTTTAATTTGAAAAAACGCAAACTCAAGGGTTGGTTGAAACCCAAATTTTTCACAAATGTCAGAGAAAGAGTTCGGAGCAAAATCCCCTACTATGTGAGTGAAACATGTCAACCCAACTCGCTTCCAAGTACAGGCATAGGTAGGTAAGCATCCCAGGGGAAACTCGGGGTGATTTAGAAAGTCCCAAATGTCCAAAGAGAATTTTACAGTAGAAGAGGGAGCATGCAAGTGGTTGGGGAGCCAGGGGAGATAGAAGAATAGCCAGTTCGCTGTCATGAGATTTTCTATATCTACCCATTTCTTGCGGCCTGGTGCGATGTGCCATGAAATTATGTGACTTAATTGGGATGTGTAATAGTAATTTGCAAAAATTGGTAAACCCGTGCCCCCATTTGCCCTGGATTTGGCTAGACAGGTACGACTGGGTTTCCTGCTCTGCCATATGAACTGACCGCACAGGGATTTACTGTCTCATTTTTAAATCCCTGCAGAGTGGTTGGTGCTATTAAACATAATAAATTAAATAAATGATTTCTAAAATAATATTGTTTTAGATAGGTTCTATTTAAAAGCTACGGCTTACCATTTGTATGGGGATCCATTGTAACATCAGAAGCCCTGGCTGTAGGGAAGGGGAAGCTGCGTGCAGAGGATTCTTTGCATGGTCACTGCAGTGTGCAGGTTTAGAATTAATGAGTTATGACAGATCTTTATGTATTTGGAAAGGTAAAACCATCACTGTGAAATTCAGCACTTTAGTTAAAGCACTGCGTGTATGTGTTCAGGTACAAAGGCCTTATGTTCCCTGGACAATATTCCTATTCAGAAGATTAAGATCAATATCATGTGCTTGTAGTCTTTAGTTGTATTCTGCTTGTTCTGCTCTATCCTTTCATATCAAAAGGAAATGCAACATCTAGTAAAACTGGAATACTCCGTAAAGCAAAACATTTTTGCTACCTGATGTGACGCCCATAGAGCAAGAAGCTCGGTGTGTGAAGAGTTGCTCTCCCTAAAGCATTGTATAATGTGGTGACATGCTAGCTTCTGCATCATCCAATAGTCCCTGTTGGAAATTATAGTCTAGCAACCACAGAGCAGTAGACATTCCTAATAATGTTTTCTATTTAGTGGCAGATCATGCCTGCCATTTACCCTCACAACCTTTTCTTGCAAGCTGGAAGATTCCAACGGATCTCCTTTCCTCCATTGTGAATTGTACAAAAATGCTTCAAAACCTATTGCACACATTCCTGTCTGAGATGGTGCGCAGTACTGCCACCTTTTCAACAGTCCAGCCATTTCATTAACTAGTAAAGGGCCTCTTTAGTTCTTGGACTACAACTGATGACATGACTGTGGGGCATTTCACACAAATGCTTGCAAATGTGAATAAATGCAGCTACATCAGACATAGACAGCTATATCTAACACTAAGCATAACAAGAAGAAAGGTAAATCTAACCTGCAGAACTATTGACTAATAGAGGTTTTCGTCCTTTGCTGAGCTCCAAGGTCCAAATGGATTTCGGTTTAAGGTAGAAATCCAAATATGTGTCAGCCAACAATGACAAAAAAAGTTAGGTCTTCATAGAATAATCTCTTAAAGAGGTAAACAGATATTGGAGGAAGAATACTATATGCATTATAGGAAACAATGATCCTTAACGATATCTGAAACAAAGCAGATACTGGCTTACTTTACTTTAAGTCGAAAAACAATAAATTATAACATGTTCTCAGCCTTCAATAATAAATGCAAGAGCTAGCAGAAAGTATGCATTTGATTAGAAGCGAAAACATGGTTAGAAGTTAAAGTGATATAAATATTATCAGCATGGAAAACTGCCTGTCTCTGACATTTGGATACTACATAAAACTAAGTAGACTTTTCGGAGTGGAAGAAATTCTTTATAAGTAAGTAGCACAGTAAAAATAAGTCAATTACTAGCAGAAGGATTTTAATTCAAATCTAGCTTTTGCCGGTTTGATGAGTTTTGCTACTTTGGTTCAGATACCTTAAGCACACATGGACATTTATATAAAATAAGGGATTTGCAAATGAATAGAGAGAATTGGCTGGAAGTAGAAAATATGTACCCATCACATGGGTTAATCAGGTAGATAAGCTTGTGAAAGACATACCTCATCCCTAAAAAGTCTGCCTGGCAAAGAAGTTTTTTGTTTCTCAAAGCCTTGTCTACTGTGAATGACTGCTTTTCTAAGCAAGTTATAGCTAATCACTGCCATCCTCAGTTAGTCTGTATTTTTTTATAAATGGATAGACAAGGTCATAAGAAGGGAAAGAAATGTATTAGGTAATTCCAAGATTAACAAAAGATTGTCAAGATGGCCAAGAGCAGTTGAAAAGAATGGGAGATTAACCTGTGAGGTGTGAACCAGTAAAGCTTGTTAAATGAGCTGTTGTAGCAATTAGCCTAGGAAAGGATGATTTGGGAATATATAAGTAAGTAAAAAACAAGAAGAATGTGAGCGTGTTCCAATTCCTTATTTTTCTTGGCCTAATGCAAAACTTCATTCAGAATTATTAGTATAGTAAATTGTACAACTACAGGTTGAAACAGGAAAAACAAACTCCCATAATACTGTTCAATTTGCCACCATAATACTGTTCCATGTGCCCATAAAATAGGGCTCTATATTCACCTTATAAGGACAGGATGCAGACCTCTGATGCCAGACTTCCATGCAGGCGATGAGAGGCTCTCCTGTGTGGACGAGTGAAGGTGAGAGGGGGTGGAATGGCTCAGGCAATGTCTGTATTTGGAGCTAACTGCAAATTCTTCAAGTGCCGCAGCCACTCAGTGCACCCTTTATGTCCTGGTGTCCTATGCAGCTGAACCATTCTAGAGCGGATGACCAAGTAGTGCTTCCATAACAGACTGGACATCATGGCAAAACACAAGTTCATCTTCAAGGGCAAAGAAATCCTTTCTGAAAACACATATCTTAATGTCATTGTGAATTTACGTAAGGCTAACCACAGCCGTACAGGTGGGGTTAGCCATGCTAATTAAGTGCCGGGGGTGGGGAGAGGCAGTTAAGTTAAAGTAGGGTTCTAAACACTTAGGTGTCCAGATCTCCATAAAAAGGAGGGGAGTGCCAGGGGCGTGCACTCCCCTCCTCTGTGCTTAATTACATAAGTCGCACAGAGATCTGAATCAGGCCCAATGCTCTGCAAGCTCCGTTTATCATTCATCTTTTTAAGGTCTTAAGTTTTCTGGATGTTTTGGCACAGTCATGTCTTCACTGTGAGGCACAGACCTCATGGCAGATGGTAAATTTGAGTTTTTTTTAGAATAGTGAAATTCATGTGCCGAGATCCCTTCGACAAACCTATGAGGAGTCTGAAACAAATGACACAGCAAACATAAGGATCCCAGTCTTTGTCTTGGTCATCAACCTTGAATGCAAAATAGTGCTCATAGCATTGCATCAGGACTGGAGTCAAACAGCATTTCTGTCATTTAAAAGTAATGTCACCACAAGGTCATCAATGCAACAGAGAAGCACAGTGCAGCATTTATGGCTCACTCTGAGGACAAAGTGATGGTCAATGGGGCTATTTTATAGCCCAATGCTGATGTGAACCAACCTGCAAGGGGCCCTGAAATCTGAAGAATGACCCTTGCACTGACAGACTCACTTGACCCAGCCTCAGGGGCAGCCTATAAAAGCCTCCCTAAACGCTCTATAAATAGGTCATATAGCATAATATTGGCTTTTGAAGAGGATGTGCCTTTAAAACTGTGGGTGATAGGATGAATCTATGACCATTCTTAAAGTCAGCGCAGAAAATGCATATATAATAATACAAGAGGAGCCCTCTGACAAAATCATTGTCAACCAGTATAATTATAATAATCACCATAATAACAGTAATCCTACATTACAAGGCAAAAAAGCACTGTAGACCAAATGAGCTAAGACTTCCTTAACTAATGACAATGAAAAGTGGGCGCCTGACTTGCGCCTCAGAGACAGATGACACAAGCTCCCATTAACCCACTGGACTAGGGCCTACCCATAAAATGAAACTCTGTTCTGCTACCTTTTTCTGAGATCAAACCAGTTCCAAGGTTAAGGGAGAAAACTCCTCAGCTTACCACCACTGTGCCTCCATGGAATACTCATGATAAACTGCAGTGTCCTTTCATGCTAACATGTACAGAGGATCACATTAACAAGATCAGCCTGCAATTAAAAGAAATGAACAACAAGGAACGATCACCATAAACATATTAGCCATCATGTCAACCATGGTAAAGGGAGGGAGAATGGGGAAATTCCTGACGACAAAGAAGAAGGATGTAAGCCTGAGGGGGTTTATAAGCATATTTCTTCAAGTCTTTCCTCAGGTTGATTGGTTACTAAGAAGTAAAAAAAAATCATCCCTGCTTCATCCCAGAGTTTACTTTCCATTGTGTTAAATCTTAACCCTCAGTTGTCCTTGTTGTGCACTAGACATGTTTTTGGATATTGTTGCTATTATATGGTTCATACAATCAGTTTTACTGCACTCTAACATTTTTAGCTACGACCTACCAAAGTAGCATGGTAGAATGCAGTGATTATTTAAACAGACTACTGTAGTGCCATCTGACAACTCCTGAACTGTCGTCATAAATCAATTCTGTTTTGAATAGGAGAAAGAAATTTATCGCTGGCCTGTGAGAGAGTCTGTGAAAACTATGTTGGCAATAGGTTGGAGTGTCGAAAGGACTAAGGAAGGGGAAGCATTAGCACTACACCGGGAAAACGAAAAGATGCGCAGCATATCCCAGACTAGCCAGGTAAAATACTGCAATTCTGTGCATCTGGAGAAAGAAAATTAAGAATTATCTAATGCTTGCACCTTGAAGATAGTAAATCAGAGACAAGGGGATTAATGAATGTAGTCATGGCTTTTATCTACAGCTGTGATCAACGTTGATTTGTATTTTACAGGGAAATGGCTATAGTCCTACCCCAATTGATCTGAGCAATGTTGTCCTATCCAGAGAACTCCAGGTTTGTATTTTCTTGTTATCTATGTTTTACATAATGTTTGAAATATTGATGAGCACGTCAGTGTGCTATTCATTGTCATGGGAATGACATTTGGATGTCCCAAATCTCATATTTCACTGCTAGTGCAGTCTGTAGAGGATGCTCTTTCATGCTGCAAAGCTTGTCTCTGAGCCGATAGATGGAGAGCCGGCGAGCTCCAGAGCAAGAAATTTGCTTTCTTGGGGCATATATTCTTAGGGAAAATTGAGAGAGAAAACTGTGTTACTCACCTAATAATGCAAAATTTCTCACTTTGCTCGAAGTTGAAAATGAAGTTCTCACTTTTGCAAAACCCAGAGGGATATTTGTCAAAGATTAATCTTGTGAATTGTAAACAAAATTTTAAACAGTATGTCAAATTAAAATAGCTGCATATAATACTTACATTAAACCATATAGCACTAGCTTTTTACATAGCTATATGTTATATTTCATTGTATATGAAAGGTTGCATGGGACCACTCCCTAGCTCTTTGTAACTAATTTACAGAAATGTGAAAATTATTGGCTTAAATTCTGTGAAGTAAGATTAGAAGGTGGTACAGCAAATGTGTCATAATATAAACCGTTTATTCTGTGTACATAAATGAAGAAACCAAAGGCTGTCCTGTGATTTGTTTTCATTTGGGCTCTCCCAAAAAGTTACCGCTTTCTTTTGACAATTACAATCCCAGAACATGTGTGTGAAATTGTTATATGCACAAAGGAAGATATGGTAACAAATCTCACATATTATTATAATATTTATAAATACGTTTGATTGAAAAATACATAAAAAATTATATGGTACATGAAAAATCATCAAAAAATTATGAAATGTCTAGAAGTATAAGCTTGCAATTTAAAAACTGGTGACCAGCTTCATCAGCCAGCCATATTACACTCCATATAATGACTTAAGACACTGAAACAACCACCAGAAAGTACAGATAGATTTGGAAATGTATGGAAAAAAACAGAATCGCATGGGAGCTGCTATAACACCCTCCAAACTAAGGGGTAAATCCAGACCTATGGTCTAGTTACGTTAGAACGCGTAGCATATTTACGCTAGCGCAATTACTATGCAGTCCCCTCGCTCGTACGTACTTTGGCCGTTTTACTGTACCCAAACCCTACCTTAACTTTTCCTAGCGTAAGTACTGACGTACGTACGTGACAGCCAAACACAGCCTGTACTGTCCAATTTAAATGCCCCCTTCCGCCTCCAAAGCGTAATTACGGGTGTCGTATTGGTGCCCCCGTTCCATTAGTTCGTAGTTACGCTGATGGTACGTACGTTAGGAGTTATGTGGCATAGCATCTGCTGCGCACATGCGCAGTAAATACAAATGGGTGAAATTACATCATTGGTTAGCGTCCTTAGCTTAGGATCTGGCCCTAAATAATTACAAATGTTATATTTAATTCTATTTTTCCATATTTGTTTTGCGCAGGGCATGGTAGAAGTGATGGCAGAAAATTACCACAATATCTGGGCCAAAAAGAAGAAGATGGAGTTGGAGAGCAAAGGTAAACCTGTAAGGATAATGTAACATATTGATTTTTGGTAAACAGACCTTACAAACCAAAGAGGATCGTCAGTTATCCCAGTTATATGAAAATGACGATGAGGTTTTGGGGTTACATTAGGTGCAGATAACATTTTAGTAAATAATAGAATAGTGATATTCAGAATATAACATGAAGGATTTTCTCTGCAGGTGCTGGAAGCCATCCACTATTGGTGCCGTATGACACCTTAACAGCAAAAGAAAAAGCTCGGGATCGTGAGAAGGCTCAAGAACTTTTCAAATTTTTACAAGTAAATGGATATGCAATATCAAGGTACATATATTTAAATTACACGTGTGTGTGTGTATATATATATATATATATATATATATATGTATATATATATCTATATCATAAGCGTTAAATTGTCATTGTAAATAAAGAATTAAAGAATGTTTATTGGGATTCCATAATTAGTTTATTATAAAATGTATAAACGAGAAAAAAGAGGCTACTCAGTGTTAGGAGAAAAGAGAATGTGGTATGGTTTTTAGAAACTTTAGTAATGTCATGGGGTATGATTACAACTTCTTTAGCTACATGCATAGAGGAGAGGGTCCAAAAGATTCCATAGGTGGGAAGCACCCTCTCTTGCCAGTGTTCTTGCCAAGCACTAGAATTGGTTGACTTGTGTATAAATGGGGGACAGTTGTCATTTGTAGGCTAGTCCTTGAGCTGACACTTCCACATGAACTCATTGTGTTCTGTTATATTTATTTTACATTATTCCAGATAATAATAGGTTCTTTTGTGTATTTTAAGATTAAAGGGACATTGTGTTTGTTTTGTAGAGGATTAAAGGATATGGAACTTGATGCGTCTTCCATGGAGAAGAGATTTGCCTTTAAGTTTTTGAAGAAAGTTCTGCACTATGTTGATTCTGCACAGGAATTTATTGCACATTTAGGTAAAATGACAGTTAGAATATGCTGCATGTCCAGTAAAGCTTTCTAAGTATGTTTAACATGCACATAATGTGTAGCACCTGTGTAACACATGATCAAATACCTGTATGCAAATGTTTCTATTTTTATTGCCTTGGTTTTTTTTATTTCTTTCCAAACAGTTTTAGTAATTAAATAAATACAATGAAAGTAAACAATATGTCTAGATGCATTATGTATATATGGGTGTGAGTTGCCAATGAGAGTGGCCCTTTTTTGAAAGGACTGGTTTCTCCCAGTAAATTGCCCAATCAATTGCCTGGGAGATTTATTGCTTCTGCCTCACCAAGGAGAAACAATCAATCCACAGAAGAAGGAAGATGCGAAATGGTCAGTATTAATATAACCCCAACCCTTATACTAATCATTACCATAATGCTCCTCTTCCATTACCATAACCTTAACCCTCCCCTTCCATTACCCTAATCCTACCCTTCCATTACCCTGACCCTACCTTCCCCGCAGCCTGACCCTAACACACCCTTCCTTGTAGCCTAAACCTAAGACTCCCTTCCCCGCAGCCTGACCCTAAAACTCCCCTACGCTCAGCCTGACCATAAGACTCCCCACTCCACAGCCTAACCCTAAGACTTTTTGAAATAGCTCTATTTTAAGAATGGAGATTGCCGAAAATTAGCTTTTGGCTGTCTCTATTTCAGGAAAAAGCATATTCGAGGCAGCAACTGCATCCCATTCAAATCGTATAAACCCATTTGAAGTGACATATAAGAGTTATGTTATTTTATAGTACTCTTGCATATTCCATTATGATTCTAAGGGAATTTTAATCTAAACAACTCCCTCAGTTATCCTCCCCTCCCTATTTTTTATTATGGTCTATATGAATTAACTGCATAGGAAATACAGATTTATCTGCACTAACGGAATCCCCGGCCTGTGTTTTTACATGAAAATTATGAATGTAGTTTAGAAAAAAAGGGAATAAGGGAGCAATGATTAGATCAGGAAGAAAAGGTTTTTGTCAGAAGGTCTGAGCAATGGATTTGCTTGTGTCATCAGTATCAGTCTATCTATCTGTACTCCCACACATCCTACTAAATGTTTTTACATCATACACATGCATTCTGTTTTATACATTTACCTTATTCTGGTGCGTATATTAGCTTTAATTGATGTTGAGTATCTGCCGCAAGAGTTTTGTAGTAACAGATGTATATTTGGACAGATTAGATTGGCATAAAAGAAATCAGAGTTACATAGACTCTCCCTACTTGGCAGATGTGCTTTGAAGTCTAGAAACATAGGAAAAAGTACCCAACACACTGCTACTGACCAGTAACCAACTTGCATTTCCATAACTGTACTTTGAAGTTTGTCTGAAGTATTATACCAGCAATATTAGAGTTAATAGGCATTTCCCTTTTTCTTAACACAAAGCTGGCACATTAATTTACAGCTATGCATCTGTATATCACCCCATTCCCCTGTATGTGCATTTTCATTCGTATCTGCTTCCCAAGTCAGTTTTCTCACACATGTCTCTCTGTGCATTAGGGTCTGCAAGCTCAGCATATAATGCACACAGATTGGTTTAAATGTTGTAAGCTGTCTTGCAGTATGATGCTTTCTAACCTGCTAGAATAAATTAAAAAGTCCCTGAGGGATGTGAAATTGCTTTTGGAGTGAACTGAGCATATTAAAGCAAATGGAACAGATACTCTCTAAGTAAGGCTGAGATGGAAACTTGCGTCACTATTGTAACACAGAAAAAGGTTTAGTTCATAGTGCATTGTTTTTACAACAGTAATTTTAAAGCTTGAACCAGTCTTAAGTAACTGTGTTCAAATAAGAATAAAGAAATACATGGTAAAATAAGAAAGCCTTGACTTATACTATTGAAGGTGATCCTGGTCACTGATAATTTCATCTCAGGGCTAAAGCACAGAACTGAGATCCCTCAGCATTACCATAAAAATATAACATATGTAACATATAGGACAATATGCAAAACACGAAGAACCAGACTTTTTCAACAATGAGGGTTCATGGTGTACAATCTATATTTCATATTTGCATAGTTCTGTCATTTGTCATGTCTGTTTTTGGTTGGTTGTCCTCTTCGTGCAAATAAAATGTTGCTAAAATGAACTAAGAACTACAAGTGTAAATGGGATGCAGATGCCGGTTAGAAAGGCGCTATTTCAACACTGATACAGCTGACAGCTAAATTAGGGATGTATCAGTGTCAAAATGATTTACATGCCGATTTTTACTATTGGGAACAGGTACTTGAACAGGTACCATAGTAAATGGCCCTATTTCAAAGTACCTGTTACCAATATCAAAATGTTTTCTCTATGAAACTAGGAAGAGAGCGGGGATGGGCTTCCTAGAATAAATGCAACACATTGACTAATACTTTGGCAGAAATGTTAAGAAGATAGGGCCTTATTCACACTTAAGAAGCTTCGGCTTTTTAGGTGTGTAGATTATCAAAATGACCTACTACGCATGTGTAGTAGGTCATTAACCCAATCTATGCACCAGATAGGTAAGTAGATTTCCTAAGATCGCACAGAGTAGTTCAGTAGGAAAGAGGCGGCCTAATGCTGCCTCGGGGAGTGTTTAGTTAGAAGTGGGAGAGATTTAGATTAGCCGGGGAGGGCGGGGAGAGGCTTCTTAAGAAGGAAACACACAGTTACTTAAGATAGCCCATGATACTCTTAAGTGCCATAAGGTACCTAAAAACCGGGACGGTTAGGGGCTGCACCAGTGAGTTAGATGCGGATCTGTCTGCACCTAACTCACTCTTAGGTGTGAATATAGCCCGATATTGTTCACAAAGGTGCAGATGTTACTACGTTAGTTTAAGCAGAACAGAGGACATCTTTAAAGCTTTTACTGCCTAATGAATCTCTTGCGTTAATGTTTAACTAAAAATGTATTTGTGTTATTTCATTACCTTCCATAATAAAGTGCCTAGACTGGACAGCACTGGTGACAACTTTCATTGTATCAAATATTTCAATGTAGGATCATCTGAAATGTGTTTTCTATCTTTTATCTGCAGAGGCTGTAGTGGGAAGTGCTAAAACAGAGAGGTCACCACATGAACAAGAAATCAAATTTTTTGCCAAAGTAAGTTGTAGAATATACATTTCTTCTTTGTTTTCCTACTTTACAATAGGAGATGTTTTTCTTGATACATATCCTAAATGAGGATCAAGACAATTCCTCCTCCTCCTCAGTGGCGTAACTAGTGTGGGATATGTGGGGCACGTGACCTAGGTGCTGATGGATGCCCAGCTGAAGGGGCACATCCCTCCCATACTCATTCCGCCTCGGCCATGCACAGCATAATCTTTCCTGCAGCTTCCCCAGGTCCCGACTCAGAGGCGGGCTGGGCCAGGGCAGGATGGCATGTGACCACCACAGGGCTTCCTCGCTCCCACTGCGGCTGCCCGACCAGAATGGTAACTTAAGTCCCCACCAGGTCCACAGCTGCTCCGCACCTCCTAAACAGCGAAACCAGGAAGCAGTGCCCTGGTTCCTAGGTGAACACACACTGGGCGTGATGAGGTTACAGACGAGCCAAGCACAAGAAGAGCGGACAGTGAGAAAGAAGAGGAATGGAGGAAGGAAGATTGAAGGTAGGAGAGGAAGTAATCAAAAGGTAAGAAAGAACAGAGAGGACTGTGTGAGTGATGGTATGGTGGGCACTGTGCGTGAGTGATGGTATGGTGGGCACTATGAATGATGTTATGGTGGACACTGTGTGTGAGTGATGGTATGATGGGCTTTGTGTGTGAGTAATGGTTTGGTGGGCACTATGTGTGTGATGGTATTGTGGGCACTGTGTGATAATAAACAGATAACCCTCGAGCAGTGCTGTGAAATTCTAAATTATGCAAATGAAAAGTGCTGGCAGTTGCTTTTTTTTAGTCTGTTAAAATATTATTCTTCTGTAATGCTCCATAGGATCACATGTAAAAAGAGAGAAACAAAAAAAGTGATGAATCAAAATTAAATCCAATTTATTCACACTTCAAACCAATCAAAACACAAATCAATGAATAAAAACAAGCTCAATAATCATAATTAAATGAATAAAAGTCATAATATTAGGTAAATTAAAGTGCTAACAGAAAGATCCTACTCAGAGATCATAAGATAGAATCTGAGATCTGATTGAAAAGATCTGATTGAATGCAATTAAAAGCATCGGCCAGACCTAAGCGCTGAGTTATTGTTAACCCTAGATCGTCTAAATAACACCCTACCTTAGCAAAAATAAATGCAGATACTTTCTTTTCACAGCACTATTAGAGTGTATTGTAATCTATTTTTAATCTGTTTATTATTTCACTTACTGGAGGGTGTAGGACCTTTTAGAATATCTCTTGGCAGCTGCAGTTTAAGTGCAGCAGGTTCTATTTAACTGCTTATTTGACTGTGTGAGTGATAGTATGGGTAGTGTGTGAGGGATAGTATGTGTGGTGTGTGAGGGATAGTATGTGTAGTGTGTGAGTGATAGTATGGGTAGTGTGTGAGTGATATTATGGGTAGTGTGAGTGATAGTATGTGTAGTGTGTGAGTGATAGTATGTGTAGTGTGTGAGTGATAGTATGTGTAGTGTGTGAGTGATAGTATGGGTAGTGTGTGAGTGATGGTATGGATAGTGTGTGAGTGATAGTATGTGTAGTGTGTGAGTGATAGTATTGGCAGTGTGTGAGTGATAGTATTGGCAGTGTGATTGGATGGGAATGATAAAGTATGGATAGTGAGATGGTATGAGCATTAGAAGGTATGGGCAAACTGATAGTATGTACTGTGAGATTGTATGAGCAGTGTGATTGCTAGTATGACAGCGTGATAATGATAATTATAAATAGGATGGACAGTCTTCAGGTTAGACTGTGGGGAGGGGAGTCTTATACCCCTTTCACATCACCACGAAATACCCGGGATTTTCACCAAAAACCCGGGTCTCAGCAAAATTCTGGGTATTTCGTGGAGATGTGAAAGGGGTACTCCGGTGGACCCGTGTCAGAAGACCCAGGAATTCAACCCGGGTGAAAAGAAGGACTATTCCCGGGTCCGACATGGGTAGGGGTGCAGTGTAAAGGTGCTACCCGGGTTTTTTAACCCGGGTAGCACCTAACGCACTTGATTGGTACATGTTTTTTTACTGTTGCCCTGGCAACAAGTGTTGCCAGAACAACGGTAAACAAATTATGTTGTCTGATGACGACAGGGTAGACCCGGGTCTCTGAATTTCCCGGGTCTACCCTGCAGTGTGAAACGGGGTCTGTGACCCTGGGATCCTCTGCTGCCCCAGCAATATCCCGGTTCTATGAACCTGGGATATTGCCGGGGCGGTGATCTGAAAGGGGTATTAGGGTTAGGCTGCAGGGACAGGAGTGCTAAGGTTAGTCTGCAGGGAAGGGAGTTTTAGGGTTAGGCTGCAGGAAGGGGAGTCTTAGTGTCAGGCTGTGGGGAAGGGATTCTTAGGGTCAGGCTGCAGGGAGGGGAGTCTTAGGGCTAGGCTGTGGGGAATGAAATACAAGTAACAGTCTCTATGTATAAAAGCAAGTCTCATATGCATAAATTAGGGAAATGGTGTAGTAAGCTCACAGTTCTGAAGCTTGATCCCAAATGTTCTCATTTGGCAAACAGTTAGATTTGAAGATGTTGTACGTTCTCCCTCGTATGCATACTGGAGATCTCTGTTCCTGACTAGATTCAAGCCTCGGTTCCAAGTCCGCAATGTTGTGTGTCACCAGATACTATGTGAAAGGAGAGAATAAAATGAATGACCACTGCCAATAGTGTAAATCTTATTTATTATAGGATAAATATCAATGAAAGATAGAAACTACTCACAAGAATATTTGACATTACAATAATAATGTCAAACAACGGTTATTAAAGAATTTCCAGGCAATTCTGCTTCAATTCGTCAGTGAGTGTCCTGGACTTGAGATAGCAGGTTAAAACCAACCAATGCGTTTTGGCTCATAAAAAGTCCTTTTCAAGGTTAAAAATCTTGCTTTACTGCTAGGCATCTACCCTGTGAGCAAGATAAAAGGAGAAATGTGAATGATTTAACTGTAAGTCTAAGGGCTAGATTTACTAAGCTGTGGGGAAGGAAAAGTGGAGAATCAGATTCTATCTCTTATTTTCCATTTCCACTTTTCTTTTCCCGCAGCTTAGTAAATCTGACCCTAAGGCTCCTAGTCCAGATGTGCCATTTTTAGTTATTTTTGTAATACAGTCCAATGCTTATCGGACTCTACAGTCCCACTTTTGAAAGTACTTATTGCAATCTTAAGAATTAATTCTTCTTTTGTTAAAGTCGTTTTACATACCAAGTGGATAATGGTAATAAGTACTAATGTGAATACCCAATAGCACAGTTCTGATTTTACTCACTACTAAGTAGGAATAAGGCATTGGAGTCAAAGGGGCTGATCCATATCTGCGCAAACTATGCAATGTAACTACGTAACGTATATGTAACGCGTGTGCACCCTATCCAAATTCCAATGCATCAATGCACATCTGGATGCACTAACATATGTCCAGATCAGGATAAAGATAAGTTAGACATGACCCCTAGCAGGTACAAATGTTTTGACGTACGTGAGCACATGGCCGAGTACACACGGATGTGGATCGGGCACAATTATGACCACAATGTTTAACTATAAATGGAATTTGGATACTTCACACATTTGCCAAGCTTCTTATTTTATTTTATTTTTTTAACAATTCATGTTCTTCAGAACCATTGCACTAAATAACTTAAGGTGAATCACTGTCAAAAAAGTTCTTCCAATAAATGTATTAAATATTGACCAATATATGACATAATATGCCAAACTAATATTATCTGATGTATGTACGTACTTGATGTTTTGGTTGAGAAATGTTATTTTACTTCAGTAACATGCTCATTTATGGCTATTTTTTATGTGTAGTATCTAAAATGTTGGCACCATCCATATGGAAATTCAGAAACATACATAATCAAAGAACTTAAGATAAAGTATTCATGTGATGAGTACACATATGGCTAAAAATCTAAATCATTTTTGTTTTCTGTTATAGGTTCTTTTGCCACTGGTTGACCAGTACTTTAAGAATCACTGTCTGTATTTTCTCTCATCCCCAATTAAAACTCTCAGCAGTAGTGGCTATGCATCCAACAAAGAGAAAGAAATGGTGGCGAGGTAAATGGGAAAGCTTTTTATATTTCATGGAACACAAAATATATTTCTCTTTCAATGGGTTTCATGGAAATACCTTTACCATTATTATATTTGAGTTCATTTGGGTATCTATGGGCCTGATCCAGACCTACAATGTAGCGCTGAGTGTACTAACGCTTAGTGTTACATCGTGGGACTCCCCCTGCCCCATCGTATTTACACTCCCTTACACCGGCTGAAGGCTACCCTAACTTCAGCCGGCGTAAGGGAGTGTAAATACTGTGGGACTGTGGCGTTAGTACAATAACGCCGCCCTCCCAGCCTCATTACCCTCCCTCCCCCCGCCTACCTGCACTAACCTCAGCATAGTAACGCTGGGGGGCGCCCCCTCCAGCGTTACTACGCTGAAGCTAGGGCAACATCTGCCCGGCGCATGCGCAGATAGACTTTTAAGCCCTATGTGTCACCACCATTTCATAAAATTATTTATGAAGCAATATTCTTGTTTGATTTAATGAAGTATATAGCTATGTACCCTTGGTTACTGTAGGACTTTACTAAAATGGCAAACATATTGTAAAATATATGATGTACTCATTGTGGAAAAGTACTTTAAATTGATACAGTCCATAATGTTTTCACTTATATATAATTTCTTATATTTTTGGAAGTTACAGTTGACCTATAGGTGGCCTTTCTAGCAAACCATGCACTGTATTTTTTTTTGTACTGTATATGCATTTGATCAGTTGGTCTAATTCATTCCAGTCTACTATAGCAACATTTCTGTTTTATGACTGCTCCAAATGTATTGGTGTGTGTATGAATAAGTAGGCCTATTTCCATGCCCATGTCTTACCAATTTCTGCAGTATCCTATGCATCTTTTTTCCTAACTTGTTACCATTTTTCTCTCATTTCCTCTGTACTTTTCGCTGTCACTTCAGTCTGTTCTGCAAACTGGCAGCTCTTGTCAGACATAGGATCTCACTGTTTGGTAAGTCGTTCTAAGCTAGGCCAGGAAAGGAGATGCAAGGAAGGCGTGTGTGTGCTTCATAATGCATGAGAAATGCACTTTTTATTCTGTGTTGTGTGAAAGAAAACATAGATATGAATATATTTATATATAAAATGAGACACAAGTTCCTATTTTCAGTAATGTTTTAAAAAGTGTAATTTTTATACAGGACACTTTAAGACATCCAGAGATTACAACTTTAAAATATACGGATATAATAGAGCATCTGAAGTCTTAATTTTGTTTATAAATACTATACTCCTCAAGATTAAATATGAAAATGATTGTTTTGTGTAGTTTCTTTTTAGAGAAATTACAGCGTGAGTTAATAAGTAATTAAGTAATAAATTGTCCTGTAGCAACCAACCCTGTTGTAACATTGTTACTGTTGTGTATGCTTCATATCCTTTCTAATACTGCATGTCACCTGAACTTCATTGTCACATGTATCAAACACAAGAATGACACAGTAGCCAGTGCAAACACATTTAATTAACATGATGTATTGACAATACTTTTATGCCTTGGGTTATTTACTGTTGTCCCTTTACTACAGGAAGTGATTCCGCCACCATGGTGAGCTGTCTGCACATTCTGGCTCAGACGCTCGACACACGGTACATTTTTATGAGTTTTTATTGTAGTGTACTCTGCTATTAAGTCCTAAATAACATTTTTCTCTGGTAAAATGAATAAGAGATAAGCGAGTAATTACCATTCTTTCTGCAGTAAATGAGAAATCAACCAAACAAATTCTCTGCACGTCTTACTGGTATCATAAAGCCATTAGTGCAAATTATGTTTGCAGTGAGATTTTGCAAATTGCATGTGCACACAAATGATATATGCTTCCCTATCAGGATATTATTAATATGATTGTCACTGATTTATAATGCACCATAGAGCTCGGCAGCATGGGACAGTGAGGGAAGGAATAAATGGTTAGTGATGGTCCTCAGAGATCATTCGAGATAGAAGTAAACATGGCTCAGAGTTCAGGTTTTGACTCTGGTGATGGGACTAGAAGAGATTGGATATGAGGACTAAAGACTTCCTCAGAGATTTTATCTTGCCGTTGAGGAAGATTTGGTGGGAGATGATATTAGTTAGATAGGAAATTCATATAAATATATTCAACTACAGATAAATTCTATATTTATTTTTATTTTTAAATGATTGAATATTTATCCATAAGCAATGTACTATCTGCCAAAGCAGGGCCAGATTAAGGGTCACTGGGCAGCTAAAATGTGGAAGTCCCTGCTGCACAATAAAAAAAAAATGGTGTATATATATATATATATATATATATATATATATACACTGCTCAAAAAAATAAAAGAAACAATAAAATAACACATACTA
>WWET01000130.1:437902-448629 GCA_011038615.1 Limnodynastes dumerilii | reverse complement strand
TTCCGATCATATAATTTTTATGTCAATGTAGTGTGTGTGTGTGTGTAGATAGATAGATATATTTATTTAAAATTATTTTAGCCTAAAAGCATATGTAAAAAATAAGTAAATAATCATATTACTCACTTCTTTTCCGGGCAAGGTCCTCCTCTCACTTCAATGTCCCTTTGGCGAATGACTCCTGTCATTTTTGGGCTCCTATTTATACCCTCTTACGGGGTATAAATACAGGGTAAAAATATGTGAAAATGGGGGTTTACAAAAGGGCCGTTTTCTCCCAGCCATTTTCGAAATGGCTCCCAAATCGCCAAACTTGCCTCGCCAACTCCAACCCTTATTCTAATCCTTGCTATAACCCACCCCTCCATTACCCTAACCCTAACTTCCTTCCTCCACTGCCTGATCCTAAGACTCTCCTTCCCGCAGCCAAATCCTAAAATCTACTAACCTCGTGTAACATGCGTTGGAGCGAATCTGTGGTGGGTGTTCCTTCGGGTGCTCCGGGGTGCGTTTGGAAAGGCAATGAATGGGTAAGTTGCAGAAAAATAAATTTTGCATACTTACCCATTTAATATGAAAAACTTCTGAGTGGGCAGATTTTCAAAATACAGACAACTAAAAATGAGCTATCGGCTGTTTGTATTTTGTAAATCTGATTTTTTTTGCAGAGAAGGTGGGGCGTGGGTTAGTGTTTTTTGTAAACGGCCATTTTCTCCCAGCCATTTTCGAAATGGCTCCAAGATAAAAAGGTCCTGAGAATGAAGGTGTAATTAAAGCTAGTCAGGCATACATATGAGAGATTCTAATTGGATTCGGAGACTGTGCCTAAGTAATACTTTCTAGCAGTACCACACAATCTTTTAACAACTATATTTTCTTTTTTGTGGTTGGTGACTCACAGTATTTTAGATTATGTAGGCTGCATTTTTTTCACTAGGTAAAGTGTGCAATGTATATTGTGTATATCATTCTCATACAGATATTTTGCATGTAGCCAGTTTTACTAATTGTACAGTACAAACTTGGATGATCTTAATTGTACATTAGATGTTTAGGAAGGGAAGTGTGCTATGTAAATGGTATTTTTCCTGTAATGATTGATGTAATCTGGTGATAACTTACTATTTTTACTTACTGCGGAATACAGTACCATAATGCATCTCCTCTTTAGTGCACAATGCTTCTATTAAATATTGCTAGTATATGATAAATCACAGTTTTTAACATTGTTCTCTTATTGCACTAAAGCCTTTGTTGCTGTTAGTTATTTATTATCCAGTGAACATAACGTTTAAAATAATTGAGATGTGTGAATTTCAAAACACATTAAAAGTACAATGACTATTAAATTCTAGCAGTTAAAACACTTGAAACAGGCATATATTACAGAACATGATACCCATATCTACTCTCAAAATACATTGCTGAAAACCTCTCTGAAGAGTGATTCTTGTGTTTCATATCATTAATCTGGAGCTTGATGTTTGTTTGCAGTTTATGCTCAGCCAATTATCAGCAAGGCTCAACCAGACCTCCTGAAGAGCCATTTCATCCCCACTCTGGAGAAACTGAAGAAGAAAGCAATAAAGATTGTGCAAGAAGAGGAGCAATTGAAAGCAGACAGCAAGTCTGACACACAGGAAGCTGAGCTGTTAATTCTGGATGAGTTTGCTGTATTATGTAGAGACCTGTATGCTTTTTATCCTATGCTGATTCGATATGTAGACAATAACAGGTATAGAAAAATGATCCATTAGCTGATTATTTCTTACATTCTTCTTGATGGAATAACTCTGACTTTCTTGTACTACACAGGTCCAATTGGCTCAAAAAACCAGACATAGATTCTGATGAGCTGTTCCGAATGGTGGCTGAAGTTTTCATTCTTTGGTGTAAATCACATGTAAGGGATTAAAGTCTTTATCTGGCCTATTAATATACACCATTTAGTGTTTAATCTGGTGTCTAAATCACATACAATATTTAACATCCTAAACCTTTATAGTTTTAATTCTCTTATATATCCTACACATTTTTACAAATATCTTGCAAGTATCTTACAAATTTTTACACAGCTAATTGATGCTATTTTATAATGATCAATAATAACATATATTTCTTTTAATTCTGTCCTAGATCATCCTTACACTGCTGATGTTTATGGAGAATAAGTTTATTATTATATCCTGCTATATCACACAAATATAATGTGGCAAATTACCAATGATATGAAACAATATATATTTTTTCTAGATCCTCTCTTTTGGAGATAGAGCAGCCACATATCCAAGTTTTCCACTTACAGTTAGCTAAAGAGGGCATATTTGTCAGTAGGAGGTTTATTAAGAAGCTGGGATCTTCATGACTTCCATTCTCTATTAGTCACCCTGGCTACACCCCAGTGCCATCACTAGAGTTGATGTCACCCAGTGTGATGTTACCCCATGTACATTTTTGTACTGTTTCTCGTAAATCATAATTCCTGTATGATGGCAGTAGTAGTGCCAATGTAGTAAATTAAAATTACATCTTTAAATTAAATTACACCTTTAAATGACATTGCACTTTTACATTACAATATCATACTCAAAACCTTATGTACTATGGCTCAATATTTCCTTAATGGCATTACATTAGAATCTACCGAGGAGGAAAGGGATCTAGGAGTCATTATTTCCAGTAACTTGAAGGTAGCCAATCAATGTAACAAAGCAATGAAAAAGGCAAGTCAGATGCTTGGTTGCATAGGGAGAGGAATTAGTAGCAGAAAGAGAGAAGTAGTGATGCCCCTTTATAAATCATTGGTACGCCCTCACCTAGAATACTGCGTTCAGTTCTGGAGGCCATATCTCCAGAAAGACATAAATACATTAGAGACTGTGCAAAGAAGAGCAACTAAAATGGTCCATGGCCTTTGTAACAAATCATACCAAGAAAGGCTAGAGGAACTAAACATGTATAGCTTGGAGCAGAGAAGGGAGAGGGGGGACATGATAGCAGCTTTCAAATACATCAAGGGTTGTGACCAGCTAGAGGAGGGTACCATTTTTCAAAAGAAAAGGTGTAATAGAACACGAGGCCATGGATACAAACTGGAGGGTGGTAGATTCAAAGGAAATGTGCGGAAAAATTACTTCACTGAAAGGGTGATAGATAAATGGAATATTCTCCCATCTGAGGTGGTTGAGGCCAATACAGTAGAACAATTTAAACATGCTTGGGATAAATATAAGGGTATCCTAAATTGTAACCCCAATTGAGGGTAAATAGGGTCAGTATAGTTTTCAATAAACAAATGGGCAGACTAGATGGGCCATGTGGCTCTTATCTGCCGTCACTTTCTATGTTTCTATGTTACTAACATTTACATAGTTTAAAGTAATTAAAGTGAAAAGTCTTCCCCTTTTATGCATCCATACTCCAACCATCCAAAATTCTCCCCCCATGTATGTCTCCATTTATCCCTTCTACCTCCTTGGTATATATCCAGATTTCCCTTCTTCCATCTTGTTATATCTCCAGACTTCGCCTCCTCCACCTTCTTATGACTCCAGACCTCCCTTCTCCCCTCTTGTTATGTGTCCAGACTTTCCTTTTCCCCCCCTTGTTATATCTCCAGAGTTCCCTTCTTCCCTCTTGTTATGTCTCCAGAATTCCCTTTTCCCTCTTGTTATGTCTCCAAAGTTTCCTTCTTCCATCTTGTTATATCTCCAGACTTCGCCTCCTCCACCATCTTTTGACTCCAGACCTTATTATTTATTATTATCGTTTACTTAAGGCGCCACAAGGTGTCCGCAGCAACATACAAAATACAGTACAGACATACAGGGTAGGGATGGACAGCATAGTATATATTAAATACAATATGACTATAAAAATATCACAGAAATGCAATAAAGTGAAGCAAGCACAGAACGCAAGGCAAAATGCGAGGTGTCAAGCTTGGAAGATCAGGTAGCAGAGGATAGAGCGCAGTGAGAGGTTGAGAGGGAGCCACCAGGTGGGGAGTGGGTAAAAGGGTAGCAGAGGGGGACAAAAGGGGACAAAGTGAGGAGGGAGTGTTGGAGGAAGGAACAACACTAGGATGGAGGGCCCTGCTCGTGCGAGCTAACATAGTATGTGGGAGGGAAGAACTTACAGAAGACATAAGGAGAGGGAAGAAAGTGGACTTTGTTACGACACTCCGGGTTTACCTGGCTGAGAACCGGATTGGTCGTGGAGAAGAAGGTGAACTGGAGTGGCGCCCCAGGTTTACCTCGGAGAGAACCGAGGCGGCCACGGGAGAGAGGGAGATAGTGACCGAGTTGATTGCCGGGGCCTGGTAACTTTGCTATTAGGTGGTTTCCACCAGAGCCCCAGATGGCAGGGATGTATTTGGCTGCGCCCCAATAGCCTGGTCGTGCCCCGTTGAACCAGACTCGAGGAAGAGAATAGGAAACCCGGAGTGGATACTCGATTGAGGGAAAGGGAGCAGTAAGGTAAGTGGGAGTAGAGCCAGTCCAGAAGAGACCGGACTGCGACGGACAACAAGTAACACAAAACTCAACACGACAAACAGAAGATGGTTCACGGGACTGGACAAGATGCACAAGGACTTGCACACACACACTCATACAGTGGGGCCTCCGAAGAGGTTACATAAACAGGCACTCAAGGGATAAGTAGGTACTGCGGGGAAGGTAGGTACAATAAGGGATGAGAACCAGGGCTGGATACACAAAAGAAACTGAGGCAGGAATCAAGGCAGGTAAGTGGGTCAAACAACGATCAGTTCACTAGGCAGATAGCACTAGGCACACAGTAAGTAGCAGGTCACAGAACTGAGGAAACAGACTCTATAACCGGCGTGGGAATGCAAGCAGGAAGGACTAATAAAGGATCTGCTGTCCTCTGATAGGACAGCCAAGAACACCCCCCCTGACGAGGAAGCGTTCCCCTGGCAATCAGGAACGCATAAGGGTGAGTGATTAGCAGAGCGCGCTACTAGCGGGGAAGCGGCACACGTGGAGGTAACTAGGGACGCTGTAACTACAGGAGCCGTCGGCTGGGGATTCCCCATAGACGCGCTGCGTGACTCAAGGTAAGCAACAGCGCAGGGAGGAAGCCGGAAACACAGCCTGTCGTTACACGGCGGCTGTAACAGACTGCTGGTGTGAGTGGAGGAGAGTGGGAAGGAAGAGATGGGATATATGAAGGATGCAGTGTGGATGTTAAGTGGAGGAGGGGTAGGCTAGCCTGAACAGGTGCGTTTTGAGTGAACGCTTAAAGACCTGCAATGTGGGGGAGAGTCTGACTGAAGAAGGAAGGTCATTTCAGTGCAGTGGGAGAAGTCCTGGATATGTGCATGAGATGTGGTGATCAGTAAAGAGGTCAGACAGCACTGGTTACCAGAACGGAGAGGGTGGAAAGGGGTGTGCATGTTGATTAGGGAAGAGAGGTAGGGAGCAGTGGATGAGGGGATGGCCTTAAAGGTGAGGGTAAGGAGTTTAAAGAGAGGTCTGAAGAGGACAGGAAGCCAGTAGAGGGTTTGACATAAAGGAGAGGCCGAGGTAGAGTGACGTGAGAGGAAGATGAACCTGGAAGCAGCATTGAGTATAGATTGAAGGGGGGCAGGACGGGTGAGCGGGAGACCTATGAGGAGGAGGTTACAGTAGTCGAGGCGTGATATGACTAAAGAGTGGATAAGGGTTTTAGTAGCTTCATTGGTGAGGAAGGGACGGATGTGAGCAATGTTGCGTAGGTGGAAACGACAAGAATGAGAGAGGGCACGGATGTGTGGTATAAAGGAAAGTGAGTGGTCAAGGATGACACCTAGGCAGCGAACTTGAGGGGATAAGGAGACAGAGGTATCACCAGTGGTTATCGTGATGGAGGGCGGGGAGGAAATCCTAGGGGCAGGAAAAACAATAATTTCCGTTTTGTCCATATTCAGCTCCCTTCTCCCCTCTTGTTATGTGTCCAGACTTTCCTTTTTCCCCCTTGTTATGTCTCCAGAGTTCCCTTCTTCCCTCTTGTTATGTCTCCAGAATTCCCTTTTCCCTCTTGTTATGAATCAAAAATTCACTTCTTCCCTCTTGTTTTGTCTCCAGGCTTCTATTCTTATCCCCTCATGACTCCAGAACTCCTCTATGTCACTTACCTTTACTGTTGTTCTGTCTTAATTATTTATTAACAGGTTTTTATATAGCACTATCAGATTACGTAGCATTTTACAAAGAATGTTAAACATTTCCATCAGTCCCTGCCCCATTGGAACTACATTATAGGTTCCATAACACGGACATACACACATATAGACTAGAGCTAATTTTATTCAGCAGTGCATTAACCTACCAGCATATTTTTGGAGTATGGGAGGAAACCGGAGTACCTGGAGGAAGCCCACACAAACATGGGGAGATCATACAAACTCCACACAGATAAAGCCTAGCCCAGGAAACAAAATTGTGACCTCAGTGCTGTGAGACTACTCACTGAGCCACCGTGCTGCCCTAATCTTATTCTTGTTCTTCTCTCCTACGGGGCTCCCTACGCAGTGAATGACACTGTTGTAGCTTTGGGGTCACACAAGCGTAGCTCTGATGGCAGGGAGCTGTGGAGGAGTAGCTGTGCCCTGTGCCTCAGACACTGTCTGGCTGGCCCATCACTGTTAATAATGCACTGAGCCAGCCAGGTGGCTCTTTGAAGCAGTGCAGCAATACGGTATCCACTATAACTACTGGAACTTTGTTTAAGCTACAAAAAACCCCATTCTACATAGTGGGTGATGAAGTGTATTCTCAGTTACCCACTTTGAAGCTTGTGCCCCAGAGTCTGGATGTCAGTGTGATAGGTGTATCACTTAATCATTCAGCTAAACCTTTCATCTGTCTTCCTCTTTACATAAACGTTTTAATCACATAATATAACACTATGTACCATACTCCAGTTTTTAATATAGTGTCTTAAGACTTAATCCTTAAGGATTCATGAAGATAAATAAAACAAAACTTTTGAGAGGAAATTACATAAATTGTATCATATCTCTGTAAACTGTTTTGAAAACTACATTGTTATGAAATGATTATTTTACTTTTGGATCATTTCTCAAAAAATTTATTTATAAAGCCCATTGTGCTTCCTTACCCTCTAATAAGCTAAAACTTAATAATATTTCTTATTAATCTACTTGATAAATAGTGTAGTTTGTACACAATAGAAAATATTAAAATATAATATTACAACTTAAAAGTGAATATTGGGATGTGAGGATATACAATATTTATTTGGTCAGAATATATGAAACTTTACAACCTCATAACATTTTAGATGAACATATAAGATTATGACAGGTAAAATAAACATAGAAATATTATAAATTAGTGTGACAATAAGTTTATAACTACAGACATTTATCTAACCTGGCGAGATAAGGTATCAAATAGTAAGGCATTTGTGATCGTGATCATGATCGTGAATATTAAATGATTAAACAACTGAAAAGAAACATTGAAAACAAAAACTGTCTCTATTGCTATGGAATGGATGAGAGGAAGGGAGCGCCTTGGGGTACAATGAGATGCAAAGGGGCAAAGCATGCATCAGGGAGGTTCCAACTAGTGGGTTTGAAGATTACAACCGGGTACACACTGGAGGGTTTTTTGGTGATAATCATGCAGATCACAGGATAATCACCAGATAGCTACATCATCATCCCAACATTCTAGTGTTGTTCTCTCCTCTACCACTCCCCCCTCACTTCATACCCTGTTGCCCCCCTCTGCTACCCCTTTACCCCATCCCCACCTGGTAACTCCCTCTCAACCTCTCACTGCGCCCTATGCCCTCCTTCCTTATCTGCCAAGATTGACACCTCGCATTTTGCCTTGCTCTCTGCTTGCTATAAATAAACGATAATAATAATAATAACAATAACATAATAACAGTGTCTACTGCCCCACAATGCTGCAGATTAATTAAAACTGTACTGCATCGTGGGATTTGAATTTTGGGAGCTCCTAATGCTCATGATCAACAATGTCTAATGTGTGCTTCTTTCTTCAGAGTATACTGTTAAGTACTGAATGACCTAGTGGTGAATCGTTTCAGTGTAGACAGTATAAAGATCAGCTGGAAAATCATGATTAATGACAGCATTGATGTCAGATGGTTACAAAAAATGCCAGTGCATACCCAGATTTTATCCTGTATGTCCTTATCCAAACTCTCTATATACAACTCTCATTTATTATGGAACTAGATGACCACTTGTCATCTAAAAGTTGCTCTCCTATTAAAACACATGCAGTGAATTTATTTCTGAGGAATCTGGAAAATCTATAAAAACTGCCAAGAAGACCACAAATACTGATGCAATGTAGACTAGAACTATATCCTGAAATCTGATTTCTTTTCTACCATATATTGTTTTGAGAAAATTCTGATTCCCTCTCACTCTCCTTTAACGATTTCTTCAGAACCTTAGATCTTACGTCAGTGCTTAGTACATACCATGATAAGCATAGAGATTTCATTTTCATGCCTTCTGCTTCAAATATATAGTGCATTGCTCCACGTTCACAAACATATGATATAAACTATAAGAGTCAATGTAAATGTTTGTTTTATGCGGAATGTATTTTTTTGTTTTTATTTTATTTTCTTAATTTAAATATAATGGAGCGGATACAGAGTTTGGGCCAGATCCAGAACTACGCATTTCCGCGAATTTACGTGTGGCGGACACGTAAATTCGCAGATTTGAACGCAAAGCGCATGCGCACCACAGAAAATACGCACATTCACGTAGCGTATTTTAGAACGTATGGGTGATTCACGTATGTCACACGTAAATACTTACGTGTGGGTGTGACAAATTTACGTTAGTGAACAATACGTGGGTTTTACTTGAAGTAGGCGGGGGGTGGTATTTAAAGTGTACAGTATGGGCATGCTAAGCTGTGTACGTTCGCGTAGTCAGTACGTCCGTTAGCGGACGTATGCTGTTACGTTAGGAAAAGTTAAAGTAGGGTTTGGCTCGCGTAATCTGACAAAATACGTCCGTGCAAGGGGTGTGCCAAGGGGAGTGTAGCGAACTTACGTGTACGAAAATACGCTCCGCGTATAAACGTACGGCACACGTAGTTCTGGATCTACCCCTTTGAGAGTAATGGCAAACAGGTGCAGACCTGAGCAAAACAAAAAAAAATCTTTGCTTTAGCACATATGGCTCACATATTGTATAGTGTATATGTTTAATCAGTAATCAGTAAAATTCAGCTCTCAATTCTAATTTTATTTTCAATGTTTAATTTCATTTTCATGTTGCATAGACGTATTGTGTTAATATAACCTGTCTTTATTCTATGCCTTAGAATTTTAAAAGAGAAGAACAGAATTTTGTGATTCAAAATGAGATCAATAATTTGGCATTTCTAACAGGAAACAACAAGAGTAAAATGTCAAAAGTAAGTCTAGTCTACCATACAAGTACCATACACGAGTTTGGTCAACTAACTACTAATGTACCATGTTAATTAACAAAATATTACATTCTGAAGTTCATAATGTGAGTTTCTGTTCTTTATTTGGAAAGAAGAGTCACTAAATATACTGTATATTGTATTCAGTAGAGTCTAAGTAAATATTCCCACATATCTATAACAGATTGTAACTCTTTAGGTTGTGACAGGTCTAACACCCTTTATGTACAGATAATTTGATAGCCTCTAGACCACCAAATTTGTTTTCAACTGAGATAAATCCAGAGACTTAATTTTTTGCCACTATACATGAGCAAATAATCCATACAACAAATACTGCTGAATGTGTTTCTTGTGTCAAAGAATGTGAAGTATCAGAGTTTCTAGTATGACATTTGTTTTAGAAGTTCAGCAGCTTGGTAAGTATGTGCGATATTTCAAAACTGTTTTTCCCCTCTGAGTATTTTGTCATGCCATGTTAACCACATGCATCAAACCAAATAAAAATATAGAGGCTTTTCAAGTCGCTTCAGTAATTTATTTTACATTAAAAAAATACTTGTAGAACTGTTTGTTAGATCCTCATTTTAATAGACCTGATAATTTACTGATCATTTCACATATAATTACGGAATATATGGTTCATTTTCCATCTGTTTTACTTACTTGTCTCCTGCATTTTTCTTTCACACAGCCCATACAAGTGAAGGTACAGCATGCATGACCTGTCTATGTATTAGCTAGCCTGGCTCCATCCATTCATACGTTCCATTAGTCTTAGCAGTGGCGTCACCAAGGGCACTCATGTTTCATATCATTGTGATTTTTGCTGAATTATGTTGTAAATGATTCATTTTGTACCAGATTTCGTGGAAGATTCATGGTGACATGACATTCCAAAGACACTTCCTTTTGTTGGCCAAACTCCTGAACATTGACTCTACAGTCAATGAATTGTTCATACCTAGTTTGCTAAATTGGTTGAAAACATATATTTTGTATTTTATATACATAAGTAATAAGGAACAAATTATGTAGAAAATTTATCGTAACTTTTTTCTGATCCCTTGTGCACTTGACAGTCACGTGTTTTGATTTACTAAACATTGGAAGGTGTGATTGTTTTACTATGTTTACTACGATGTTCTTTGTTTTTCAATGGTATCAAGGTTCTTATGCTGGTAATCCTTTGATTTGCATTGAGAAGACTGACAGCTTTATTTACTTAAATTTGACTGGGACAATGAAATTATATTAACAATTCTT
>WWET01000130.1:420125-437866 GCA_011038615.1 Limnodynastes dumerilii | reverse complement strand
CATTACTTGGGTTCAGTACGCATGGAATATGGGAGCTTAGGAGTAATTACACTTTTCAACTGGACACCATCCATGTTAAAACACCCTTGTGACGCCACTGATGTTTTTTGTAGTATCTGTCATTTAAATGGGTATAGTAAATGTGTCAGCCTATTTTAGTGCTTTCATAGATCACTGTTACAGAATTGTGTTAAAGGTACAAATGTAAGCAAAGCTTTGATGCCCAGCAAGTTATTGTAATCCTCACCTGCTGACAGTTTTGTGCTATGTAGTTTCAATCCCAAAGGAGCTTCAATACCTAAACACCATTAAGATAGCAGTTGTTCCTGAAACTGTATTGAATACGGTCTTTTCCAAAGCCGTTTTACACAGGGGAACTTTCCTGAATTTTAAAAAGAGAAAGGAGAAGGTATCAGGAAACGTCATGCTTGATATAGTATTACAATGGCAGGGCTTCCTATATAAAACTAACACAGAGACAGGCAATCCTGATGTAACACAACACAAAGGTAGCCATGGTTGAAACAGCATAACAAAGGCACACTTTAGCAGCACTTCCCAAATGTATCCCTGTCAAGAAGGCAGCCATTACTTAAACAGCATGGAAACATTTTCACTCTTTACATACTATACAACAATAATGTAAATCGGTGTAAATCAACAAGGAAGGAATTCCCATACATAGCAATACCTATACAGCCTATCAGCATCAGCATATGTTGTTGAAAGGCAGTAACGTTTTTTTTTTAATTGCTACCTAAATTTATTTAATAAAAAAAAGTATTGTATTTTTATTGCTTACATTTTTTTTTATATAAATCTTCCTTTAATATCTTTATAAAGGTCTAAAGCAAGCTATACACTATGCAGAATATCTGTACTAACAGGAGGTGGCCCGATAAACGGGATGATATTGGTACCATTCACCTCTCCTGCTGGGACCGACAATCCTGGCAGAGGGAGATGCTGCCGAGATTAACAAAAGACTCTCTGCACTGATTGGCTGGGCCTCCTGTTAATCTTGTCAGAAGAACCATGGAGCTAGCCTATTGGCCGGCTGGAAAAAAAGCTCTACACAGTAGTGTGTGGCCAGTTCACCTCCTGGCCAGAATACTCTGTCTGACTCCATTATTGCTGGCTAGTACTGAAGTAATATTGTAACGAAAGCTCTGCAGAGCTTTCATTACTTTATTACAGATAGGGTAACACCGCCTAGGAGATGGAGGTGAAATCGGCAGCTTGGGTCTGATATGTGATGCATGCCATAAGGTAAAATGATTGTTTGCATTGTTTGGCAGTTTTATCTCCATTAGAAAAAAAATACTGTCCATATACTTCAGCGATTTTTGGTCCAGTTGCCTGATAATTGGATGATTGGACCAATAATCCCTCTAGTGTATGGCCATCTTAACACGGGCTAGTGCATCTTTATAACATTAACTGTTTTCCCCCATTAGACCAATTGTAGGCGAGCAGACATACCAGAATACACGCACGATATTCTAGGGCATGTTACAAATTCTATGCGCTACAGTATGACTATTTCATGAATCTGCACATTTCCAGGGAACAATAAAACATTTATTTGAATATACTCTTATACAGTTAAGCCCTTTTTTCTTAATTTATAACAGTAGAAATGTCTGTAATATTCCCACAAACACTTGTGTAGCTCAGAGCTTTGACTTGCAGTCTTAAAGCACCAGTCCCTTTGCAATTTGTTTCTTTAGACGCCACCTTTTCATTTATTGTACAATCACAGGGTTTTTTTTTCTATTTTTTATCTGATTCTATTTTATATTTCCCTAACTGTATCAAACAAGCCCAACTTTCCTACATAAGCTTATAATTACAAGTTCCTTACTCATGTTTATGCATATTTTTGCAATATAATTACATAACAAATCAATTGTGTTGTGTCTTCATTTGTTTTTGGCCCTTTTTTTCTTGGTTTTTCTTGTTTTGTTTTGGGTTTTCTTTTTAACACTACCAGGGGGACTGTTGTTTTAAGACTCAAAATATTTATTTGATGTGCCTTGTTTCATGAAGTTTCACCTAGTGTCAAATTTGTGGCTCCATCTAGTCTATAGTCTTAATTTTGTATTGTCTTATGTGCATAATGAGTGGTGACTATGTCATTGCAGGCTGTTTTATTTCTTATTTGTGATCCGTAATGTCAGTGTTAGTAACTCTCTACTTTGAAACAGTAGAAAATACTCCACTTTCTAGACAGTTACCCATGGATATTACATTGGCTTATTGTAGTATATTTTTCTGTGAGGCATATCAGAAGCCTAAACTCCGCTTTCAGTCGAACTAGGGAACGGTACATACTATATTAGCTTAATGTGCTCTGGGGCATTTGGGGTGGTGAGGAATAAGTTGGTTGGAGTTTGCCAGTATTATTACATCAGTGTATATAAAGGTAAGTTCTTGGTCTGAGTTTTTATTGATTAAAGTTGTATAAGTTTAAGTAAACTTAATTATGTTCTAGAAGCACACACGGTGCTAGTCAGTATTACATATGGTGTTTGTTTCCAAATTCCATCTTTTGTAGAAAGCTAGAGATAGAATGTGCTATAACTCATAGCAACCAAACAGAATTTAGATTTTTTTTTATATGACACTGGAGAAAAGACAAGGGAGTTCACAAGTTGTTTTTCACAAATGGGTATTTCCATCAGGGAAACATGCTGCTTCTTTAGTTTTACGACTTTTACCTGTCTTTCGCCTAAAATAATATTTTATGATTGAGAGAGAAATAGAGAAATTAAATCTCCTTGTTCAGTATGGTAATGATTATTGGTATATTAAATAATACTGGAACTCTGTACTAGGAAGCACCTTTCCCATGTAATGCTTTATGGATGCTATCCTTCCCTGCTCAAGCTCTTCAGCTGTAGGCAGGGTTAAGTGTCAGTCACACATAAACTGACATAGTTCTCACTTTGCATCAGTATTTAGGAAGTGTGGGCTCCTGCAGAAGTAAAAATCAGCCTCATGCTGGAGACACAATAAGGCCAGGAGGGTCCCCCTGTCAGAAGCAACCAGCCCAATGCTATGTCTACCTCCCTTGACCCAATATTATAGTACTAAAAATAGTAAACTTAAGTCTAGGGTGCTCCATAAGCATTATACAAAATATCTTAAACACTTCATTTTGTATTAATGTTTATGTATTATGTAATGTATTATTTTGTATTAATTAATAGAATGTCCTTGGTTGCTATGCGTTAGACTTTTTTTTTGTATGCATATGATTTAATGCATGTTCCCCACTGTGTATCTCAGCTAACAATTCAAGAGCTCTTGTTACCTTGATGGCATATAAAAATAAGGGTCCGGATTCACAGTTACGTAGTTTTCGTCTTACGTACGTTGTTTTAAGAATTGAGCTACCACGCATGCGTAGTAGCTTATTTACACTATCTACGTACCATTTCTGTACGTAGATTGCGTAAGCGCAGTCTTTAGACAGAAATGGTACATAGATAGCGTAAATAAGCTACTACACCTACGTAAAACGAAACTACGTAATTGTGAATCCGGACCAATGTCATTATATAGAATTGTGATATATTTTCTAAAGATTATTGGTTACCACATTCCAAAATATTTATTAGGGCAGTTGAAGTGCTGCTAAGTCACAGTTAACCGCCCATCTCAATCCTTGGTATGTGTAATGCAGACCCTAACCATTCCATGATGGTGTCACTATTCTAGTCTGGAGGGCAAGATCAGGAGAGGAAGAGAACCAAGCGCAGAGGAGACCTTTATTCCATACAGACATCCTTGATTGTGGCTGCCCTGAAGAAGATGTTACCTATTGGTCTGAATATGTGCACACCAGGAGACCAGGAACTTATTTCGCTGGCAAAGAGCAGATATAGCCTTGTAAGTGACATGAATTGTTCTGTAATAAGTCTGAGGTGGTTAGGTCTAGGATCTTCAATGGAAAATGTGGGTGAGAGAAGAAATTGTGCATTCCTCTGCATTAATTTATATACAAATTATGTTCATCTTGAATTGCTGATGACTGCAAATAAATGCTATTCTCATTTTGGATGTGTGTAGACTACAAATATCACATTAGCATTTCTATCTTTATGTAGGGATTAATCTTTTTATGTGGGTAAAGTTCTGCAGCATAATTTTCCAATACTGCAGTATCAGAATAGAGACACTTTCTGGTATGCTTCAAGAAATGACCAGAAATTAACAGATCTTAATCCTCCTTTTATTATGACAATAACCGTTGTTATTCTAGCTGAGTTCTGTCATTTTTAAACTATTAAAAACTGATTTAGTGAAATAACTATCTGTTTGCTGTAATAAAACATTTTTACTGAAGAAAAACTGACAAAAGTTAGTACCAGGGACAGCTCTAGACACACACGTTATTTTGCTACAACATATTTAATTCATAGTCCTGAGAAGTACACACAAAAAAAAAATTTCACAAATTATTACTATTATATTGCAGGCTATATACACATACATAGAAATCTAATGCCAGGATGTCATGAAATCCATCTCAGTTTGCAAATTACAAATAAAAATGCAGTATGTCTTAAGGTCTGAATGCAGAATTAAGTAATGTGGGAGTTTTCTGCAGTCTGTATGTAGAAAACATCTGTATTATAGTACTGCGCAGGCAAATAGTACAGGCTCCAGCACAGATCTGGATTCTCAGGATCCAGGCTTTCCAACAGCAGCGCTGGATGACCCGCCAAGAGTACAGCGTGTCTGCATGGTGGGTAGGGAGAGGTGTGTATATCGAGGACTAATGTATGCCCCGACTTAATAATAATTACAATACTCATCAAGTATTGTGGTTTATTTACCAGGAAAAAGTTGACAATGAAATCTCATTGATTTATTTAAAGGAATTTGTCTTAGTAGGAAAACTTTGAGTGACTATATAGCTTACTGGTCAGCAATTTACAGGTCAAAGCAATTTTCAACGTTCAACATGTTTTATTATCTTATTATATTATGCCAACCAAGAAGAATATTCGTTGGATTAGGGCTGTGACAAGATGGGCCCCATATTGATGATAGTCAGATGCTAGGGCAGCAGTAGCGATACTGTGCTTGCTGAAGCTGACTCTATTTGGGTCCCTCTTATAAATATAGTAAAACATAGCCCACACAGTGGAAGAGATTGGGGAGTCTTTACTTATATATTTACATATTTTACACATTTGGTATAATGGGCTTTTGATGTTAAATCTACCTATACAAAGCTGTTTGTTAATTTAGAGTTTAATAATAAACAACTTCTGAAATTGTAATTGATTTTTATCTTTACAGAAAGATACAGATGAAGAAGTGAAGGAACACCTGCGCAATAACCTCCACTTGCAGGAGAGAGTATGTACATGTAATTGAGATATGTGCAGAATGCTAAGAGTAGGCAACTCAGATCTGGAATAGATTTATAAATAGAGAATATAAGATATGTTTGCCTGAAATATAGCTGCACCATCCCTCCACTGCCCAACCCATAAATCATTTCAGCATATGCCTTGTCCACCTCCATTTTTCCCATTTGTATGTATTGGACAAATCCTTTGTCATAACATTGTTTAATTGCCTGCTTTAAAAATGCATGCAGATTTCATCTAGTTTTCTTCTGGAAATCTAATATCTTAGGTTATTTGTTACACAATATTTACTTGAAGGTGAAATGCTAATGTGCACTCCCCAACATTTATACTGTGTCTCAAGTGTTTGCTTTCCAACTTGATACTGTAAGTACATGGAAAGGTGCCCAGTGGATCTGCTGAAATGTACTGATAGAACTGAGCACTTTGATACAGTGTACAGGGGTAATGATTGATTGTCTTTGCCATTGTGATAAGTAAAATATGAGCTGTTAATTACATAAAGTAATAAGGAATTATAACCCAAACACAAGGACAATATATATTCATTAGCACAAGCTCCATTTTCAATCTGTCAAGCTTTCCTCTGTATTCTCTTTGTTGCAGTATTTGGTCAGATATGAATCTCTTTCATCACAGCTATTGCAAAGATCTACTTATGATCAGTGGAAATAATGAAACAGTTTTAGTAGTTTTAATTATTCATTTAAATTATGTTTGTTTTTTTCCCCATGAATCTGGTCTGTACTGCATTGTGTTAGTGCGCTTTTCACTCATTTTATATGTATATTTGACACACACCTGGCTCCAATTAATTTGCTCTTCTCTGTTCATACTGTACAAATTATGCTTGATTTCTTCAATTTAAAACTAATTGATGTTAGAAAATTTGTACTTAAGGCGAGCTTCTTAGTTCCTCAGTCTCCACTTGTCCTCCACACCTTGATCACTGACCTTGTCTTTTTCTCTCTTCCAGTCTGAAGACCCTGCAGTGAAATGGCAGCTGAATCTATACAGGGATATTCTGAAAAGTGATGATTCTGATCCAGAGAAAACCGTGGAACGTGTGCAGAAAATCTCTGCTGCTGTGTTCCATCTTGAACAGGTAAAAGTTTCTAAAATGTCAGTGACATGGGAAAAAGCCAGCAACTCGGCTACTGTGGTAGACTTCCATTTCTTATGGCGACATATTTTCTACATTGCTGTATTTACTTTTCACACATTTACCACAGGTGGAGCAGCCTTTGAGGTCGAAGAAAGCCGTCTGGCACAAGCTCCTGTCGAAGCAGAGAAAAAGGGCGGTAGTGGCATGCTTTCGCATGGCTCCTTTGTACAATCTGCCAAGGTTAGAGTCCTGAGATGTGACCTATTTATTTCTGTCATTACTTTTGAGCCTAACGCTCTAGGGTGTTTCTGTGAATGATCTGTGCTACAAAATAACCGACATGCAGCTCTCTGCTTTATTTCTATGCTGTATTGTAACACTGCAATTTGTATTATGCCTAAATCCCTATTTTCTCTCATATTAAAATTTTAATTCATTCAAGAATGTAAGACCAACTCAGAAGACAGTTCTTATAGTTTGATATCTGCCCTCCTGTAACAAAAGATATATATATATATATATATATATATATATATATATATACATATACACACACACAAACACACATATAATACTGTCAAAAATTACCCTACTCACCAACATCACTTAATATTACACCATTCATATAAAACATTATAAACATTAGTCATTTAGTTAAGCATGACAAATCATGGTAAAATATACTGACTCAATACTATATGGTGAGCGTAACAATATAAAGAACAATGAGCTTTATATATATTCCTGTGCAGCTGCCCATAGAATACCAATGTTTTACTGTATGTTCCCTAGGACAGCTTCATATATAATTGTTAGTAATAGGCAGAGAAGAGAATACAGTATGTGGCAATGGCTTAAGTTTTCCAACGGTTTGATATATGCATGAAGGGTATACATGAATCCATGCATAAGGTATGCATATGTCATGTATGCTGAGATGTGTATTCATGCATAAATTGAGTTGCACATGCATATAGATTACATAAATATATTGTATATGCCTGTTATAAGCATGGGGTTACATTGCCTGCAGTTTGTCTATGTGCACAATCCAGACCTCCTATCTGTCTGTATATTTAATGTAACCCTATCTATACCAAACAGTAATTACATATTAAAATGATGGTCGTATGCACTGTTGGTCCTTTTTTGGGATTTGTTATGAACATGGAATGTGAAATTTAGAGCTGCATTGCAGAGGCAATAGTAATGGTGAAAGCCTATGTGATTACCAATAACATGCTACCCCAGAAAATAGCAGAAATTCCTGATCTTATTACAGTTGTTTCACAGTGCCATATTTAACACTGACCCATGCTTATTATGGCATTTGAGTGTATTATGCACCAGTCCAGTCTACTATAGCCTGGAATACAAAGCTAAATGATATGATATGCATATGCAATAATGTTTTACATTGATAAAGCCCCAAAATGTAATTATTGTACCTCTATTTGTTTTATTTACACCAGCCAATTCTTATCCTTTACCATATTAGGATAAGAATGCAGTTTGTCAAATGCCGAGATTTTCCGTTCTTTGTTTTTGTTTTTATTTACAGCGTTTTAAAAAAGTCATTTAATACTTGTGATTTTTTTCCTTGTGCTGCTGGCGCTTGAATAAAAACCTATATGCTTTTCTTCAGACACAAAATTAACAATTTCTTCCTGAGCTCCTACCAACGTATTTGGCTGGAAAAAGTACATGAGAACTCAGACTATGACAGTCTAATACTCGTGTTAACGGTAATGTAACTTGTGGCTACACCTGTCTTTGTGCACACAAGTACTCCACCCCAGCCATGATGTGATGTTTTCATTGGCTTGTGCAATTTTGCAGAGAGATTCTGATTGGTCAACTTTTTAGTTTGCCAAATCTGGCATAGTTATGTGGTAAATTTTGTAAAATTCACAAAATTTCCCTTAAATAGTTCCAATTCATTTGCATAATTCAACTGATACTGGTAGAGTTTTTCAAAAGAATATTTTCATTTAATGTAGTACAAATGGGTTCTAATTGTGAAGCAGATGAAAATAAATATAAAATGTAATCACATTTAATAATGAGAGATTTTAACTATCTCTGAAATGTAGATCACAGTTGCTGATATTATTATTAATATAAATAAAATACTATAATTTTGAGCTTTAAGACCTGATATTTATGCTGACCAAACAGGAGATCCCAAATTGTACAAGATTCCAAACCCTACTAATCACGAGTCACCTGAACGTTTATTTTTATGTTCTTTTGTACCACTCTTGAATCCCACTTTCACCCCCTGCCAGGCACCGTTCTATTAACCTCTTCCTCCATGGTTATCAAAGATTTTGGATAGAAACAGAGGAAAATTCCTTTGAGGAGAAACTAATTCAAGATTTGGCTGTAAGTACAGAATTAGCTGGAGTTTGGCTCAAAGCACAAATAATTACTACAGCTTTTGTATTGCTTCTAAAGAGTGACACCTCAAAAAAAGCAGTGCTTCTTACACAGATTTTAAACACTGTCCACCATATTCCTAACCACGCATTGTACTGTTCACTTGGATTCTTAGGATATTATTATAACATGTTTAATAGGTCTGATTGGTAGCATGGATCTTGGTTATTGATAAAGAAGTATTGGACCTGATTCATAATTAAGAATCTACGGCTTTTTAGGTGCGTAAATTTAAAAAGGGAAAAACTGCACTAACAGTAACTTAATGTACGCAATCTACGTTGGACTTAAGAACGGGACATCTCTGAATCACCATTATGAACCTAGTTCATATAGGTTCGTAGTGACTTAAGAACGAAGGGGCGTGTCGGGACAAATTAAGAACAAAGATAAGAAGAGTGGGTGGAGGGAGCCATTAAATGGGGAACTTTGGGCACAGTCACACAACGTTGTTTCTAATTAGCCGACATACGCACACACTATGAACCTAAAATAAGGTAGCCCTAGGGCATTCATAAGTCGGATAAGAAGCTGAGGGCGTGTCAGTGGAGTCGGCATGCTACTTGAGTGCATAAAAAAAAGAATCTAAAACATTCTTAAGTGTTAATACGGTCCATTGTTATCATTTAATTTCTATTTCTATTATTTCTGACATAAAATTATCTTGTGGGCCAAGTCTTTGCAACTAAAATTGTTAGATGTAGATGTTTCAGTCTTTCATGTCCACACCAGCAGAACTATAAAATAAACTAAATGTTAGTTGTTTCTAATTATATGTAAAACAGAAGTAGCAATTGACTGAATTTAGGTTGGAAATTTTTTTTAATTGCATCTGCAATTGTGAACCACGTGTTGGTGTTGGCTGCAAACCTTCTGATAGTTCCCACATTCAGCTGCACCTGCCATGTGGTATTAATTGTTGTATAAATGATGCTTAAAAACTTGCTGTAAGCTATTAGGGTCAGTTGGTTTGAATTCAACACTGATGTGAGCAATTATCCTTATGTGAAATATACCTAGCTAATCTTGAAGAGACCCTCCTATGATTGGCAGTATCTATTTGAGTCATGGTAGGAGAGATATGATCTTGATGTGTAACGTGTATTTTGAAAACCAATTATTAAGTTATATGAGTTTATGGTGCTGAATTGTAAATTGTTTTGGTACCTGTGATATAGTATTAAAAATAGGGCATCTCGGAAAAGTGCAGCACACGATTTTAATCAGTAATTTTTTTACTTTCACACTCTGTTGTATTGGTTTGATGTTGTTGTTTTTTTTGTTTTTGTTTTCTATATACAAAATATTCATTATAAGGTAGGTTTTATCAATATTTCCCTCATAGAGTGTTCTGGGCGGTGTAGTTTCTGACCTGGTTTTGAATAAAGTGTATGAAATTTTGTTGAAATAGTGCTTTTAGTTAGCCAATGCATAGATTGAGTGAGCACAGTCTTCCTTTTCAGTTTGGGATTCTAGATTTGAGTGACATGCCAGAGCTTGTCTTTATAGGCATATGTGAGATATCCTCTTTTCTTTGTTATATATAACCTGAAACCAGTGTTATAGTACCCAGACAGTCAGTGGAGAAAGCTACAATGTTGATAGAGGGGAGAAACAGCTATTTCCCATGTATTTTATTTTAAAAGTGGTGTTTCCAATGCTTGTATTAAATGTGGGGTATATTAGGGGAATAGTTCATACAAAAATGTATATGGTTTTTATTATGGCATAGAGATGTCACACTATATTCAATAATTTACAGACTTCTATATACCACTCATACTGTATATTATGGTATATGCCATTCACAGACTCCTTATGCACCAAACATGTACTTTATATAGTGTATACTCTCCAGACCCTTAATATACATCACATGTGATACATGGATGTTTATGGAACCTATTATAATATATGTCAGGTGATAAGATGACTTACTGTATATAATGTGCCATCCCCATCCCCTAAAAAAACCCACACATATATTATACTATGTGTCAATGTCAAACCGTAATATATCCACTTCGTGTTTTACTGGTGTGGCGGCAGCAAAGAGCCATGACAACGATTATGATTGACACACACAGCACAATTTCACTTATCAGCATGGGAGGAGCTGCAGCAGATCCATATCCTGCCATCTTTTTCTGTCTCCAACTTTTTTTTCTTTTGGTGCCTCTGTTTCTTTAGAGGGACAAAAAGGAAATGTTTTGTGTGCATGTGTAGGTCTTTATGAGTATAAAGAAGAGAGAATCCCGCACCAGTGTTTAGCCATAAAAATACAAAGACATGAAACCCTGTTGAGTACCTCAAATACTATTCAAATACAGGGTGGGTGCTACCGGTTGGCAGTTGCATATATTGAAAAATAGAAAAATCCCTACACAAATCAGTAAGGATAGTTAAAGGTCAACCAAAAATGGTGCACAACCATACTTCAGTCTAATCAGATTTAGATATAGTGGTCTTTATTGAATACACAGTTTCAAAAGTTAAAAATATTGTGCACTAAGACAACATGTATAACATGTAACAAACACTTAATAAAAAGTAAAGAAAAAAGGACACCCTTTCCGTGCTGCAGCTGTATGAATCCAACATATTTAAACAGCCAGCTCTGGCCATATCTATCCCTGTACTAATAAACAAGAATTTTTTTGAAACTGTGTATTCAATAAAGACTACTATATCTAAATCTGATTAGACTGAAGTATGGATGTGTAGGTCTTTAGCTATTGTTCTAGAGATTCCAATATTCTGGGCCAGATTTACTAAGCTGCGGGTTTGGAAAAATGGAGATGTTGCCCACAGCAACCAATCAGATTCTAGCTGACAATCTTTAGTATGTAGTATGTAATAGGAAAGTGAGAGCTAGAATCTGATTGGTTGCTATGGGCAACATCTCCACTTTTCCAAACTCTTAACTTGGTAAATCTGGCCCTATGTCTTTAATAATTTGACCCTCCAGTTCACACCTTATACACTTTAAGGCTTTCAGAGTTTGAGTCTGGGCAAAACAGGTGCAAATCTACAGCTCGGCTTTACCGTTTTGCAAAATAAGGGATGCTAATTAATTTTAATTCATATGTTTGCAGTAAAATTACTTTACTTTTACACATAGAGCTCAAATATTGCATAGCTTTATAATTAATCTATAAAATAGGGTTGAGCTAAGAAACTTTACTTCTCAGTTCTATTTCTGTTTACACAATATAAATTTGCCTCCCCTTGTAGTTCAACACGGTTGCTCAGGTCTACACTTACACCTAAAACAAAAGGTGTAAGTGCAGCTTTGAATTAGCCCTGAAAGGTATATCCCTCCCAATGTAATATAAAGTATGAGAAAGGGGTCTAAAGAAAGGACTCCATAGGACTACCTGATCTCTCTCTCTCTCTCTCTCTTTCTCTCTCACGTTATGCAAAATATTCCACATCCATACAATATATTAGATAAGGTAGAGAGACATGCAGTATATGTAAGGTAAGGATATAAAAGAGATATTAAAAAAATGATACAAATAAAGTGTCTGTCATACTCATCCACCAAACTCCATACGTAATATGATCCAGTCCGTTCCTCCCACGGTGACAGAAAAAGAGCCAGCACAAACCTAATCTATCCAGAAAGGACTAGCTCTAATAGGATCTAACAGACTCACGACCGTGCTTCGCCTTTCCAGGCAGTACCTGGCCCTCAGTACACTATAAATTGCTGTAGAGAGTCATCGGGAGCAGGATCCAAGATTAGTAATATGGATGTGGCTGGCAGGATTCTCATGCACACTCAGTGCCTGCCATTCAGTTGTTCTCCAATACGCGTTTCGCACCTGCTTCAACATCGGAGAACAACTGAATGGCAGGCACAAAGTGTGCATTCATAATATCCTATAATAATCCTGGCAGAAATACTAGGTAGCAATAAACGTAATAAAAGATGTTATTCAAAAATTGTATCTTTTAATTGTCTACTGGATTCCAAATTTAGCAGTTATCACTAAGTACCAAAAAGTATCAGACTGTTTGATACAGTATTTCTCTTTTCAAGGCAGAAACTTGGCAATCATGGAAACATGCATGTTCTTCATATGCTCCATTTTCCATCACTTGCCCAGACTAGCCAAGAATCAACCTATTTCTGTCACAATTGTACATTAAAACAGAACATAAGAACATTTAGGAAATTTTTCTCATAAAATGTGCAACTTTAAACATTTATATGAATCTAGGACCGGATCCTTACCACAGAGGTCAGACAGTCCGCAACTACGCTGTCACTCACCCCTCTCATGCAGATTTTAGATGACTTACACTGCCCGTACGACCACTGATCCGCACGTAACCCCTTAAACCCACCCCTACTGTATCATTTAAATGCTACCCCCACCCACCTTATGTAGTTTAGGTAAACAGAGGGGATGTACCACCCAGTCGGATGGATTTCTGGTCCCTAGTCTTTTGTGGTATAGAAAATCTATTTCTGTAAATGAGGAACACCATTTTTACCAACATTGAGTGTCATTTTTGCATATTCCAATACATGTTTACATATTTTCTCTTATTTAATTTTTTAAAATCTTATTGTTTTATTTTATTTACCCCAAGCTCTTTTTGTCTATCTGCAATATTTTGCACTGCTATTTTTTATAATGCAATATTAGTATACTTAGTTTCTTTAATATTAGTATACTTGTCATAAAAGAGGCACTTGACAGCATAAAATAACTTTTGCTCTGCATTCGCATGTTCTCCTGCTTTGTAATCTATTTTTGGTGACTTATTAATCAGTCATATTCAAATCTTATTTGTGTATAAAATTCCAATATGTGTAAAAGGATTTTCTAGCATCTTAAAGAGATTAATAGATGGACAAATATTTTAGTGGACGTTTAATAACTATTCCCATTAATCTCTTTAATTATGATCACAATTCTAACTATCAATTATCTAGTGCATTATAGAGAATAATAGCTAGTGGTTTCTATGGTAACATCGCCACTTCAATTTTACACAATCCAAAAGATGTAGCATAGATCTACAGTATGTGTACCTTTTATCCTGAATGTGTATACTCATATTTATATCCCAGATTAGATTAAATCCCCAAACAAGTTATTTTATAGACATTTCAAGACACAATAAAAAATAATTGTAGTCATATTTCCATACATTACACCAGAAATTCTCTTGCCAATGCACTACAGAGAAATACTCTAGTTGATTATACGGAGAATTGACCTTTTTTTGGTGAAATAATGTTTTTCTATGAAGACATTCAGTAATTGTCTTTACATACACATTAGACTTCTTTGATCAATCACTCTTTTCTGCTTCCTGGTAGGGCATATAAGAATGTTTAAAATTTGCCCCTTGGTACAATTAAACTAAATTAAGTATGAATTACTGGGCTATTCAGAGAATATGTGTTGATAAATAAATTAGTATGTCCATGTAACTTTATAGATATAAATGCACAATGACATAAAAAGCATAACAATAGCTGTGTGTAAATGACTGCAGCACTGCAACATATTAGTCGTATTTTAGCCATATTAGGCAGTGTGACTGGCTTCATGTGAATTATGTTCTCAGCTCTAGGTATACATGTATAACATATGCACCTGTGTGCACCTATTAAGGACCATCAACATCTCATTTGGTATCTGTTATTTTTAATATGACATCTGTACTTATGTACCAAAGTAATAGTATTATTTATTATTGCAGCACAGTTAGTAAAAAAGACATTTTGTTGTTTCAACATTGGAACCCATATTAATTTGTTCTCACACAGTACACAGAACCCTTAAGGCAGTTACTTGGGACCTCAGTGACTTTCATTATAACAAAGTAATGTATTTTAGATAATTAAACCAGAACAAAACTAATATTAAATTACGAACAACAGCAGTTGCTGCTTGCCACTGTGTGTCAGTGTGTTGGATCATATTTATTTATAGAGCTATGTTTCTTCTGTTGAAAAGCTCACAATATTATTTAATGTTTTTTAATTTATTGTTGTTGGTGATTATGCCTGCTAGTTTTTACATTGTCCTACACAAACGTATCATTTACAATTAAAATCTGTGTAAGATGCAATTTACTGTAATATGTTACAATTGCTTACAGACTTAATATAACTGATGCCATTTTTACTTTCATTTCTTCCATTAATACTGACTGCAAATTATTTTTGTTTCATTTCATAATTCTGTTTTGTTCTGTTTCAGCTTTGCCAGTATGACTGGTTCCCTGTATTTATCTTATGCAGTTGACTTTACCCCTGGTTTGTTTAGAACTGAACAGATTACATAGAAAGACAGGGCTGAAGCCAGCTGTGGTTATATTACTTTATACATTTCTTTATTTTACCCTCTTCATTCTGTGTTGCATAAACCATTCACATGTACTCTATACATCTTTTCCCTGTCTCACCCTCTTGCATGTCTTGCATGCTCACAAAACATATCAGTCCTTTATGATGTTAATACAGAATGAAAACATTAAACAAGTTGGTATGAATTTCAACGCTAACCTAAATTTTTTTCCTTTTTACTTATGTAATAAGATTCTAGTTTTCAGTGTATGCTGCAAATTTCACAATACATAGGGCTCAAAATTTCATTTTCACATTTAAAGCTTTAGAGTTTAGATTGTTGCAAAGCAACAGTATTTCCATCTTTCTCCACCCCATCATGCATCTCTCTCAAAATATGCCAGAAGCGGAGTGCAGGACAAGTATATTATGAGCCAAGCACAAATGAATTGTCATTTCTTACAATTGTTAAGAAATTGCTGACGAGTTTTTGGATTCAGAATCTAATATTTTTTCCTATTAACATCAGCATTGTTGGTTTCTCTAGTTTAACATATTGCAAAAAAATTAATTTAAAAATTTTTTTTTTAATAAAAAAAAAGCATTTTTGTACATGGCTTAAAGTTAATCTAAAGCTACTAGTACCTTAACTCCAATTACTTTGATTTACTTTTTGGCAATCTGGCATTTTCGTTGTCTTCATTGATAAAATAGTTATTTTTAAAAAAATTGTACAGATGGGAAAATATGCAAAATGATACTATTGACAAACAGACATTTTTTTGGTAGTTGTATGTACGGTATTCGGACTTTCCTCGTCTACTGCATACAATAATGTGTAAGTATAGTGATAAGTATATATTTAAGCTGTTTCAAAAGAAATGTTTATATACGTTTGATAACCTATTATATGCTGGCTTATTCGGAGATACATGATGGGCTGGGATCTGCTGTTATGATCAATAGACACATGCATACATAAATGTCTTTTCATCAGTTATCCCACTCATATTTACTTTCATGAGTTGCATGGTTAATCTATTACCCAATGGGATACAGAGTGTATTGAAGAAATTGTTTGTTACCACAGCAATTGATCTTTTTCTGTTAGATTTCTGCTTACATTCTTGCTTCAGTTCTTATTTAATTTCACCAGTCTTAAGTTGTTGCTGTATGGCTGGAGATGTGGAGATGTTTGTTAATAATGAATTGCAGACAATTCTCAGATACCCTGCATCATAAGTACATACACGAACAGTACTGTCTAAATATTATGTAGCACATTGACCAGTAGGCACATCTGCAATCTACTATCCTGGCTGCTTTACGCTTTACTTGGATTCCTCTTTGTACCTTGTGTCAACTGGAAGCCATTTCAGTGTCAATAATTGTAAAAATATTAAGAAATACACCAAGTCACTTTACCTACATAGTCATTCAGGTGATGTTAACAAACTGTCTGTAAACCTACCAGTTGTCTGCTAGTTGTGAATTCCAGGGGATAACTGTATGATGTATTGTTAATGTGTCCCAGAAACCAAAGAAGAAAGATGAAGAGGAAGAAGAAGAGATAGAGAAGAAGCCAGATCCTCTTCACCAGATTATTTTACACTTCAGTCGTAATGCCCTCACTGAGAGAAGGTACCATACCCTGATACAGCTACTATGTGGCGCAGACCTTAGGGATATCATCAACCAATAAATCCCATGTAAATGTATGAGTTTTTAAGCATTGGGTGATACTTACAGGCTTTTTGGTTGTGTTATTATGCAGAATTGTGATTTTAATAAATAACATTTTTAATGTGTAGGCCGTGATTACTATGTTTAGATAATGGGTCTGATCCAGACTGGAAGGTATGTCTGATTGCATAGCATATCTCTTTGTACCATTGCACTACACATTCTCAGAACAAATGTGTACGCAATTATGGTGTAAAGGCAACTCACTGCTGTGACCACCTGCAATGGGAGGGATGTCCGTGGGTGAAAAGAGGTGTAATAATAGTGAAAAAGAGTACTGTAAGTCTTCAGAAAGCTGCTGATAGCTCCACATACAATATTGCACCATTTAAACTTGCAAACAATTTACTAAACAAATGGCAGTTCTTTGTGTTTGCTGTTGTTATAAAGCAAATACATTTTTTTATTTTGTTGGATTTGGTATTCATTTCAGTCCTAAGTATTTTTGGTACTTCTTTATTTTTGTGGCCCCCTGCTGCAGAGGCCGCTGGCTACGCTACTTACGTATTATTATTTGTTTTTTTTCTCCAGCAGAGGGCGCGCGCGCACACACGCTCCGCCGGTGCTGCTGCAGATGCTGCAGCTGTGGTGTGTGTGTGTGTGTGTGTCCCCGTCCTCGGGACACACACACACACACATCCACCACATGTGTGTCTCTCCGTCCCCAATGTCGTCCGTCCCCCCCCCCTTCGTGTCCCCAATGCCGTGGTGTCATGTCCGGCCGCCTCCAGAGGCTCCCGCCCGGGACGGGCAC